>JASANE010010245.1:0-13535 GCA_030248225.1 Trileptium ribeirensis
CAAACATTAAACGTTTGATTGATTACATACGTCGCGTTTTGGTGTTTGGGACTTTTTGTTTAAAATAGTTCTTGTTTTACAGCCCCACTAGTGCTTGTAATCGTTTCACGTTTTTGCTAATTATTGCACTGCAATCGGAGCACAGATTATCTCGATCGCATTATAAAATGCGCAATGATGTTATGTGATGCATTATAAGGTTTAATTAGTAAAACGTTAATTAGTAACCATATTGTGTAACGCACAAACTAGAGCGTTTTTAAACGTCATTGTTGGCGCTGAACTGTGCGACAAACTTTATCAGGAACGGTTGAATTAAACCGGCCTATTCCTGGCTACATATATGGATTGGTTTTGAATGGGTCAATCCCGAAGTCATTCGAATTTGATATTGACATAGTGATTGTGTTGGGACTGTTGTGAACCATATGTAAGTCGGCTTGCCGTTGCAATGGCAAATTCTAATTAGTCAGCGGACAATAGATTGCAATCTAGATGCATATATGGATTTGTTTTCAATGGGTCAAACCCGAAGTCATTCGAATTTGATATTGACAAAGTGATTCTGTTGGGACTGTTGTGAACCATACGTAAGTCGGCTTGCCGTTGCAATGGCAAATTCTAATTAGTCAGCGGACAATAGATTGCAATCTAGATGCATATATGGATTTGTTTTGAATGGGTCAAACCCGAAGTCATTCGAATTTGATATTGACAAAGTGATTCTGTTGGGACTGTTGTGAACCATATGTAAGTTGGCTTGCCGTTGCAATGGCAAATCCTAATTAGTCAGCGGACAATAGTTTGAAATCTAGATGCATATATAGATTTGTTTTGAATGGGTCAAACCCGAAGTCATTCGAATTTGATATTGACAAAGTGATTCTGTTGGGACTGTTGTGAACCATACGTAAGTCGGCTTGCCGTTGCAATGGCAAATTCTAATTAGTCAGCGGACAATAGATTGCAATCTAGATGCATATATGGATTTGTTTTGAATGGGTCAAACCCGAAGTCATTCGAATTTGATATTGACAAAGTGATTCTGTTGGGACTGTTGTGAACCATATGTAAGTTGGCTTGCCGTTGCAATGGCAAATCCTAATTAGTCAGCGGACAATAGTTTGAAATCTAGATGCATATATAGATTTGTTTTGAATGGGTCAAACCCGAAGTCATTCGAATTTGATATTGACAAAGTGATTCTGTTGGGACTGTTGTGAACCATACGTAAGTCGGCTTGCCGTTGCAATGGCAAATTCTAATTAGTCAGCGGACAATATTTTGCAATCTATATGTAAGAAAAATTGTTCTGTAACTGGCTTTGTAGCTGTATGGTTGCCTTAATTTCGTGAATACAGCCCGTAATACTATAGTAATGTTCAGATAATAAAAATGGCGGCTTAGGGTAGGTAAACGGTTTATTGTAAATACGTTTGTCTTCAAACTAGCTATCTTCTTCAATTGCAATTTCTTTCGAAACTGTGCATTTTATATATCGGAATTAATGTTTGTCTTAACTTGTGTTACACACTGACGGTAGTTATCAATATGTCTCGTTACGTTAGACAAACTTTGTTCGTAGCGATAGATTGAATTGAACCCCTCAAGTTTTGGTTTAATTAGTTACAAACATCTTTTGGTGGTCTAACTCAAGTGAAGTTTTGAAGACCTATGTACGAGTTGAATACAACTAAATTTATCTGTTTTTCTAATTTATTTATTTGACTTTACTTGATGTCTATACGTGCTTTTGAGACTGTAATTAAAATGATATAAAAAGCTTATCTGTGCGCATTCAATATATCTTCGGCTGTGAATTTAGCATTGACGAGATTATCCGAGCGGCGAAATCATCAGCATGTTCCATTATGCTCCAAAATTTTGCGCGGGTTTGAGGGTTCTTCAGTACTGTGGACCCCGCCGTTCAAATCCTGATCCCTGATACCTCCATGGCTTTACGCTTATGACAGCTGCACTGGATGAATTAATTTTGGGTTGTGCTGAAAACAGCACCAGTACAGCAATACTAGATCCCAACAATTTCCATTTATGGTGTACATCTTTAGTAGTTCTTATATTTTTAACAATGAATTCATAGCTAGAGATAGAGTTTAAGCAAGGCCGTGTTCATTATGCATCCCTTCCGATCCAATCTGATTTCTTCTCATATAGCATCCGATAAGACACTATGCGAAACGATTAAATACTTTACCGAATGTACACGCATGTATGTATATGTATTTTTCACACCACATAACCCGATCCGCTCCGATAAGATTGTGCGTACTGTGTAGAATCCGATCGGATCGGACCGGATCCGAATCGACCCAGATGCAGTTTCCAAACTATATATCAAATTAATGCGCTTGTCGGATCGAATCTGATCTGATCGAATGTGATCGGATCTATTCGAACGCAATGTGAACACTTCCTAAGGGTGGTACTTACACAAATTCTGGTGACAACGGTGCGTCTGACCGCGTCATAATCGAATAAGCGTTAAACCGTATTGTGGTATGCATAATTGAAGACGATGTGGCAATTGAGTTTTGTTTTACTTGTTCATAGTCGGCACTCAATTTCCCTGATATGTCGTAGTGCTGAAAACATAAATGCTACATTAATACAGATGATTAACGAGATCACTTTAGTTTTTATGGCTGGAATGCTGATCCAAAAACACCAATTAGATAGTCAACTAAAAATATTGACTTATACAACGCATAGAATATTTTTTGCGCAAAAATAGTCAAGAGGTATGCAGTAACCATATTGAATTAGCCACAAAATATCAAGGCCTTTCAAGTGGACCATGATCGATTATCGCAAATAGATAAGCGTAATAGTGCTAAAACGATAAGGGTCACCTTGTACGCAGTTGCAACATGGGCAACGTCTCAAAGCTAGGTCACCGAGTAATTATTAACCTATTGGGCCTTTCAACTAAATAAAATGTGTTTTATATTGACGGATTAATAATTCAAACGAACGTCATTATGACTGTGGATATACGGTTCTCTACATTATTTATGCTTTATCTTGCTCGCAAAACACTTCAATTAGAGTATAATCTTGGTAATAAATTCGCTGTCAAGAATATACTAAAATGATTTAAAAATGGGCAAACACTGCTGAAGGCCACACGAACCGGGTGCGGTCATAAAGTTACTGGACAAAAATTTTGTCTATGTATAGACCAAAAATCGTTGCTTTGAAACTTTATTACTATATAGAGTTACAAATGTAAGTGTCAAAAGCCAAATACGATGAGAAAATGTGTTAAACCTGGTGCCCTATCAGTTTCAGCATATATAACAATAACATTTGTGTTTATTTAGCATGAAAAATAGTATAATTTTCTTATTCTCATTCGTAAAGAAACTGCACTAAACTCAAACCAGTGGTATATATACCGGGTAAGTAGCCTGATGCACTGTGAAAGGTTGAACCAATTTGTTAATCAATTCCTGGGTTACAGTTTCTAATAAATTTTACATAGCTATAAAGCTATAAATCTTAAGTTTTATACCGTTATTTCCTCTGGTAAACAATTTCTCTTGTGACATCACTACTAAATGCAAGCTAACTACAAAATGCCACATCGATCATAAAACTATTACCCGACCTATAGACTGAAATTTCTTGTTAAGGCTTAAACATCTGCATTTGTATGGTTTTAGCCTAAAATGTGTGGTTGTCAGTCGCTTATACAATGCAACACAATATAAATTTATTCAGTTCGCATGGAGCATTCGACACTTTATATTTACTGGAATGCTCTGCTTCTGCAATCGTTCATATAACTCAAAAATGAGAATTCACTAAACGTCGTCCGCACAGCGTGCTTACTAACGTTCGAAGAACATTGCCACACATGATTATAAGGTAAATAATTGAATTGGCATAAAGAAATAAACAAAGTAAGGACCGAGAGGGAGATAAAAGTAAAAGCTCGCCATTAAAGCTCGCTATTATAAATCTTAACTGGTGTGCTTGCACGTTTTATGGCGCCTTTACTCAAATTAGTATGTATCTGGCAGGGACGGCTGATAAATTATTGGTTGCGGGCATTAATACTTACAGCTCTACGAAAACCTTGCTCTGAGTTAATGAAGCAGCATATTTCTATTAAAAATATTTCTTGGAGCCTTGTTTGGTATGTTACATAGATTAATGCACCTGTCCTATATAACCCCACTCTCAACAACATTATCCTCCATTGAAATGTTATTTGCTTTGCGAACAAAATCTTTCCTATTTTAATAAAAGGTTTCTGTCTTAAAATTAAAAATTAAAAAGCTAACTAAGAGTTAGAAACGTTGATGTTGGTTGTGTTTTTTGCTATTGCCTTTCGGATATTTAACTCTACAGCGGAAAATATCTTTGTATAGATAAAATTATAAAAATTTTCAACAATCATAGTTTCAGGCAATTAATGTATTAGTTTTAGAAATCAGCATGGTATTAATGATTCCAACATAGCTGTGATAATGAAACAGAACACTGTTGAGAAATACATCGTTCGATTTACGATGACGTGTTAGCCTCGATCAAGGTCATAATCACGGTAAAACGGATCCAACCAAACAACAGTGGACTGTAAAACGGCTGAGTCGAGTTTGAATCCATTGAGATAGCCCTTCTGAGGCTCAGTAAGCTAGTCATATCAGTCTCAGTCTGAGCCATGTCTCATTTAAACTTTGTCAGAGCCGATGTACGCTGATTGAAAGTTTGGCAAACTTGTTGAATCAAATAGTTTTACCTCAAATTTAACCAAAATTTGTATCATTTTGTGTCAAGAAGGTACCGCTGGACTGCGACAAATACTGGTTCAGAATTTGAGAGTGAAACTGACCACGCACAAGAACACGACAGAGAAAAGAAAATAGTGTAATATAGTGGGAGATGCTTTGTCATGTGTTATGCTAGAGCGAAAAGTTACCAATTGCCCATGATCGGTGCAGGCCTTCGGCCCGCTTCGCGCTACTTCGAGGCTACTGGCATTCGGCCCGCTTCGAAGCTACTTCAAGGCTACTGGCCTTCGTCCCGCTTCGTGCTACTTCAAGGCTACTGGCCTTTAGCCCGCTTCGCGCTACTTCAAGGCTACTGGCCTTCGGCCCGATTCGCGCTACTTCAAGGCTACTGTTTCGGCCCGCTTCGCTCTACTTCAAGGCTACTGGAAGTCGGCCCGCTTCGCACTACTTCAAGGCTATTGGCCTTCGGCCCGCTTCGCGCTACTTCAAGGCTACTGGCCTTCGCCCGATTCACGCTACTTCAAGGCTACTGTTTCGGCCCGCTTCGCGCTACTTCAAGGCTACTGGAAGTCGGCCCGCTTCGCACTACTTCAAGGCTACTGGCCTTCGGCCAGCGCGGGTATTCACTGCCAATGTTAAGCCTTAGCTAATGTTATGTTCATAGCGCAACTTATATTATGTCCTATGAAAAGCAAAAATGTGAAATATTAAGTTTTTTATTTTTTTATTTTAAAATTTAATTTAAACCTTGTTGTGTTGGATGTCATTCGACTCGACATGCTGAGGCAAGTTAATATGGAAAGTAATATAATCTGCTTGATCAAGCGAACCGGTCAAAAGTTACAGAGGACACGAAATTAATCTACTATAAAAACATCTTAAATTTAAAACAATCTAAAAGAATAAAATATCGACAGTTAAAAGCCAAAATTTAATACATGTAACGTTTGTACATGTATTAATTTTGTGACAGAACAGCTGCAAGAGCATGGCCGTATAATTTCCTTAAGTATAAAGATATATCAAAATTGCCGCAGAAACACAAAATATTTTATTTCAAAATTTATGATGCTGCTGTATATTTTTACGAGAAGTGAGAAGAAACCCCAAAATTTTGGTACATGCCTTTCGTGTTGTAATATAACATCCATAATTGCTTTTATTCTTGAACGAAATGACCTGTATGCCTAGTGCATTGGTGCATGCGGAAACTTTGCTGGTATTTTGTTTGCAGTCCAATTCTGTTCATAGTTGCTAAAAATTTTTTGAGAAAATCAGGACTTGTATGAGCCTATACTGGTGATAAAAATAACTGAAATTCTGTACGGAAGTTAGTGTAGGTATAAATTTTTATTTTTGGTGAGGCTTTCAGAACTAAATGTTTAAGACTCACAGTTGCTTATACGTTATATGTATATTTTTATATATCGTATAATGTATATATTGTTGGTACCTGGTAAGACAGTATATACATCTCGATTTTAGTTAAAAAGTATTGCCGTGTGTCATAGTCTCGTTGCACTGCAATAAATTGCGCAACAAACATCAGTTCTTGGTTCCAAATTTAAAAAGCAATGAAGCTTAAGCCTTATGACTCGAATTACCAAATATATATGGTACAACCATTTGCCGAAAAAAATTGCTGCTTGTAGCGAAGTGCACATTCCATGCACGTATTCACTGGGTGCAAGGGGAGCGACACCCCCAAGATAACGTCAACCCTCACGCGTGATTAAAAAACAGTTTAGAACTTAATCTCATATCCTTAAATTGCGACACGGCCTGTTATTTGTTCGTAACCAATAACAAAAATTGGAGGAATTAAGTGTGTTTCTTCTATTTTCCACTTGGCTGATTGCAGATGAATTTTCCGATTGTTTATCTTTACAAAGGCAACGTAAAAATTTCATTCAATGGAATATTTCATGATAAAAAATTTGGTTTGCAAGAAATTGATTTGCGCTCCACCTCCCCCCTCACCCCGCCAGAAAATAGAAGTCTGGAACATTCCCATTTTTGTCAAACCAGTAAAACATTGACTTTGAATTTTTACTTTGGTAGTTTTTCGTTATCCCCCCTAGCCCGAATTTAGTCAATTTTGAAGATTTTACCCACATCCCTGAAAATTTTTTTCGATTTTTGAGGAACCAATGGGGGAACCCAAAAATTTCTTCTTCGGAATATGGTCATATTGGGTACTATACGACTCGGCTTGATGAGAGAAATCTACTGGTGTGTAGTTTATTAAAATCTATACCACCGTTGGAAAGTAATGAGGGCCCAATTAACCCTGAGGGGCGAAAAAAATGCAGACGATGCCGTCCTCGATACACTAAGCCTAAGCCTTAGTCTTAGCCTAAGCTAAGTTCCTTATATGAGACATACACTAAGACTAAGCCTAAATCGGGGGCTACTAAGATGTTCTTTTTTCTGCAACAATGATAAACATACCGCCCCTCAGTGTTACTTAGATCCTTATGACTTTCTAACGGTAGCATAGGTTTCAATAATCTACACCCCAGTAGTATTCTCTCATTAAGCCGAGTTGAATGGAACCCAATATGACCATATTTCGGACAAAAAATTTTTGGTTCCCTATGGGGACCTCAAAAAATTGAAAAAATTTCAGGCATGAGGGTAAAATGAGTACTTTTTGAGCCGCCTCATCGAGCTGAATCGATTGATATCAAAATCAGCTCTGTATCTGCAGAATTAACCAAATACGAGCTGGGGGACAACGGAAAAGAACCTCTATTTTGTCCGACTGTTGATTATAAGCTGTTACTGTTCATACATGATCGTGGCGATAGAGGATTCCCACTGAGTCTGGGACCCACACCCCTCAGGGAGTCGCCGATCTCCGCCCTTGAAGGTAACCGCCACCGCCGACCGGCTGACCCCCGTCCCTGGGAAGGACCTCCGCTCCATCCGAAGCACCCCTATCTTCTGTCGTGTATGTTTATGCTTAGTTGTTAGTTTGACAGTTTTAAACTGTGTAGCATAATTTGAAACTTTGTACTGCGTCAATCATAGCGCGAAATTGTAACGCTGTAAAAGTCTTAGATTTGTTTGTATCGTATTTTACCTACAATTATTAAGTGTACAAGGTTTAAAAAGAAGATTCAGTATATATTATAAGCCTAATAAACTCTTCTAAACTGTCAACAGCGCAATTCAAACATAACTGGCGGTTTGCAGCTTGAATTTTAAATAGGAATGTCTCACATATTTGAAATTTAGATTATAACGTCATTATGAATTCTGTATTGAATATAATGTTTTAGGCAATATGATATATAATAGACGTGCTTGCAACTGCATATTGTCATGCTTGAGACTTTCTTGTGGAGTTGTGTAATTCAGAATGAAAGAATTCCGCGAAAGCAATGCACAAATATTAGTGTCCAAACGTTTCATCTGGAGTATAAGCTGCTCTGACGCCGCATTTATAAGAAGGCAAATATTTGAGCTTTAAAGTAAAGATAGCTCTACGGACACAATTTTAGGTATGGTATAATGTTTTGTTAGACTGCAAAAGTTATTGTATAGCGTTGAGACAATTTGTAAAGCTACATCTTGTTTCTTAAAGTAAAATTCAATGTCTGCGAAAGCTTATTACAGCTGGGGTAAAATAATGTTCATTATAGGGTTTCCGAGTGACGACACTTAAATTTATACAATGATAATAGACTCGTTTACTGAGTAATACATAGATTATTTTGCTTACAATTCCAACAGCTCCAGCTCTAAAATTGATCGTATCCGTTGTCGAACGGAAATAGTCGTCATAGTTTTCATAGTGAGTTGCAAGGCGATCGATAGAGGATTGCTTAGTGGAAATTACTTCAACGATGTCGGGAATCAAGTGTCGCCGATCTGGAGTTAGGCGACAAGTACGGTATGAATATACGTCCATAACCGCGGTCATCGGTATGTTGCGGAGATTATCCCATCCTGAAATTCAGAAAGGTTTAATAATCAAATCACAAAGTAGTCGAATTTATGCGTGATCAAAGCCAAGTCAACATGACAAAATAAAGTCTTGTTACCAATAAATCATTTACATCGCAATCCCAGCCATGAAAATAAATCCCACTATACAAGTTTCTGAAACCGTCTATTTAATTCTTCAACAAAATTCCTTGCTTTTATAGTACCCTTTAGTTGTAAAAGTAACATATTTGTGACACTTACACAGTATTTTGCGAAGCGATGTACTAATAGAGGTTTCAAGAAGCATACGTTTATTTATGTGTTGTTAGTGTAGTGGCTAATGTACGGCGCTCCGATACGAACGACCCGGCTTCAGTCCGCCGCCGCTTCAAGCCATTGTTCAAGACTAAGCGAATGCAACAATAGTTTAAAAAAGGAAGTGGCTAAGTAATGTCACAGGATTAAACAGCTTGACGTCTTATCGCGGTTGCACAAACACTAGGTCTTTCTGACGTGAACCAAACAAAATATAATTAGCAACTGGGCGTGATTTAGGTTTATGTATTCATAAAATACGCAGATTTCAAATTTCGACAAGAGAAGCATGCTATGTACTTGGCTCCGGAAATGGCGTTTCATATCTTACGTTGTATTTCTAACGTATACTCTTTAAAATACTTCAATTTTATTCCAGAACAGCAATTATATTCAGGTTGTCAAACTAAAGTACTTTAAGAAATTGCTATATTTATAGACTACGTCAATAATGTTGTCCTTATATCAGCTTCATGGTAGTAATTCTATATTGCACTGCATTGAGTACAACATATTTATCGTCTAGAGTCATTGTTTTGGCAAGCTATCGGATTCACAATGTTTTCGCAATACCGCTTCTATTGCAGCTTATATAGTGAAATCATCGTTGCGATAGTTTTATAACTTTATTAAGTGACATCCTGCAATCCAAAATGCATTTGTGGTTGTGGCCTGTGGCATTTATCTAGTGGGAACAGAAACAGACGCACCGAAAATTGTGTTACAACTGCGGATGTATTTACAATTTCGCCGTGCGATTCATGTAGGGACTTTGCTCAGTATCTAGTGTTGTTCTGCAAACCAATATCCAATGTTTGGTTTGCTGTGTATTAAAGTTATGGCAGTCGCTCTGTTCAGAATCGTTCGGTAGTATCGAGTTATTAGAAATTGCGACCAAGATTCAGATACTCTAAAAAACTGGTTATTTTTGCCTAGTGTAATGACGATATCGATGTTAAGAATTCTTTTGAAATAGAAAATCGTGCGCCGGAATTATCCCGGAATATGGGTTATGCTGCTATATTCAGAACTTAACTTCAATGCAGTACAGGAATCCTGGATTTTTTTCGGCGTTTTATGAGTCTTATGAAAGCTACATGTGAAATCGCGTCACAATCCTGGCTTCACAAGAAATGTCGCTTTAATCTCATTGTCATGACAGTAGATGTATTCATAATTGTGGATTTGATCAGTAGCTACGTCTTAGCAACTGCTTGATGAGACTTCCTCTCTTGAAAATGTTCTTTCAATCTTGAATGTGTAGCGAATTCGAAATTCGCTCATTGGGACAGCCGTAAACAGAAACTTGCAGCTGCGCAAAATGTACGGATTAATTCTATCCAGAATTTCTAAAACATTCGTATTATTTCAAGTTCTAGTGCAGTCAATGTTATTATCCAGTATCAGTACTAACATAATATTTAGAATCGACTTATTATTCTGAATCTGTATGTGATTTCCACCTGGCACCAGTGTTACGCTATTAGCTACAATTCACCACAAATTATTGCTTTTGTACAGATTAAATGCTACCAGTTTACAGAGAAAACATATGAAATTCGACAATATAGACTATCTTACCGAAGCCTGGGAATGATTGAAGGTTTGACCCATTTACGATATCATTTATAGACTTCGTAGTGAGTCCGCAATTATCTTCTTGAAACAAATCATCTTTTGAACACCGAACATCGGCTGTTTGGAAGACTAATAACGCAGCAATCTAAAATAGAGCTATACAGAATGCTGTTAATATATATAAAGGTCGTTTTGCTTGGCAACATTTTGCGAAGAGCTGATTTTATTACAATATTGTTCCAAAAACTCATTGTTATCATGTAGTGAGATCAGACAGTAAAAACCGCCTAAATGGCGCAACTAAGAATCCCGAACTTCATGCTGACACAATGGATATGGGTTATTATACATTGGGTATTTAAAGTTAGAAGCAAAACTGATCAGTAACTAGAAAACAAGGAAAACTTAAATAATGCATAAGGCTTAAATAATATGTAACTCATAAGGCGTATAACAACGATTTCAGAGGTCACCAACCGCAATAAAAATATTATTTTCAATATTTATATAACTTAATTACTGATATCGTCATGTTATCGACAGCTAAGTTAATATGCTGCAGCTTCATAACATGTGGCTGCTTGAAAACCGAGATAAAACTTCTATATGTTGGATATTTTTAATGAATTTCGGTTGTTTGATATGTTGGCTCATGATATGAATGCTTAATGATAAGATCTGCAAAAGAGTTTTGCTTTTTCTCAGCCACCATTGAGCCTTTAGTGCACTAAATTCAAGAAAAATACTAAATTTTTGCATCACATCCACATCTTTACAGAAAAGAGGAACAATGCATTATTTGCTCACAAATGTATAGTCCTTTAGTTGTGTGTTTTGCTACTATTGGCCATATTCAAGTTGATGGTTGCGACACCAACTCTCTAAACGCGTTTCTATTCGTTATTACACAGATAGACTTTAAGTGCTCAAATTATGGTTTTTTGCCTTACATTGTTGTTTCTTTATTTTTCAAGCATCATCAAAGTCCAATAATAATGGTAGTTCAAAATTTCGCTGACCAAAGCGGTTACTACTAATGCGGCGTTTATGTAATAAAGGACCCCCATGTAAAAGATTTGTTCCCCAATGGTCTAGACCACACCATCAAGTGGTATACGGTATATACCTACATTATGCAATGCAAAAGATGGTGTAGGAGACATCATTAACGTAGCTATAGTGTCTTAATATTCCTATTGTTTTTACTGACGGTGTCAAGGACACCATACACAAACCCACTATATATTGCGTATAAATAACAGCATGCTGTAGCTAGTACCATATAAAATTTATAATGTAGGCTGCATCATACTATTACCGACATTATACTGCCTATGTATACTATCTGAAAATACCATCTGAAACACCATGGTGTAAGACACCATATAATTGATGGTGGAAGAGACACTCAGGGTGGACAAAATGTTCACATGGGGTTCCTTTGTAACGTAAATGCTGCATAATATGGTTACTCCCAACTGCATTTGAGCCTTTAGAGCATTAAATTCGAGAAAATGGAAATTTTGTATCAAACTCACAACCATGTAGAAAAGGAATATAACCCATTATACTATTTTATTGCAAAGATGTCTTCTAGTTGTACACCTTTACTACTATGTCCAAGCTGACGCTGGCGAATCAAACAAACCTGCAGCATTTATTTATGTATTATATCTTCTAGGGGTTAATATACGGTATTTGTATATTAGGCTTCAGGTTTTGAAGTTCAGTCTTCGCTATATTATGCTTTTAAGTAATGGAAGCTCAATTTTAACATTATTTGGGACTCGCCGGCTGAGGCGCTTAGTATATATAATCATGCATTTTTACATATCATAGCGACCGTGAACTTTGGGTTAAAAGTGTAATATGTTTTTGTCGAGTTATACATAAGTACTGACAGAAGCAATCGAACGTCTCCAAAGCTATACAGCTGTGAAATCTGGTGATGGCAACCACTATACAGGCAGGCAGCAAGCCGTGCTTTCATAAAAAATATGGAAAGAAGTATTTTTGAAAATAAATAGGATCGGGTTTAGGCTACACTCAAAAATTTAAGGCGGTTGAGATTCTACGTGTTGAATTCAAATTGCGACGATATGCTACCACGTTATAGTTCAGCCGGACCATGTTACAATTTGTGTCGGACCGACATTACATTGAGCTCTAAGGATGGCAGAAATAAATGAATGCAATTATTACGGCTCTACAATATGTTTTACTGTTAATTTTATTTTTGCATTACCGCTCATGTTACGTATTTGTGTTTCAGATGACGGCTTACGGTTAATACTTCAATGCGGTATAATTTCGTGTCGGATAATAGCACAGCGCAATTTATCTCTTGTCTCTCATTACAAGTCAATGTTTGAATATTGAAGAGTAATTAGACGATAGCGTCCGAGTGTATAGATTTTACGTTACAACAATTATACATCAACATTATAAGGTCAAACTTATATGTTAGCACCTGGCTCGGCTTGTAATGCGACCAATAGATACACCAATTCATTGCACAATTTATGATGTAAAGCAGTGACAAAAGTCTAGAATAATATCACACATGTTCTGAAGGACGATTTGACAACAACGTCTGAGATTAAAAATTCAGCCATACTAGTTACGTTATGCGTCAACATGTTGGTGGATTTTATGGAATACCACCAGCCTCAGCAGGTAATACTAGCATTACACCGGTTCCATAACACGATGTACGATGATGCAGAGTGTGATATACTGTGGACGAAAACAATATCAAGCTGCTATGATGAAAGCTCTAATAAGCTTGTATCGTATATCATCTAAATAACAATTAGAACTGCATAAACAACAAGCAATTTTGCCTGTAAAGAACAGAGTGCGGTTGGAGCTGTTTCTGAGACGCTCTGTTTTTGCTTGTATTATTAAGCAACAATCACAGCAGCTATATGTGTAACAGGGTCGTTCCGACCC
>JASANE010010246.1:0-25988 GCA_030248225.1 Trileptium ribeirensis
TATTGCTCCCGTTGAGCACTTGCTAACCCACGTGGTTCCAGGACTAGTTTTTTAATTGTCCGTGCCTGACGCTCTAGTCCAGGACCTAGGGTGGATCAGCATCATTTCCGCGCCAGACGCGTTATTTGGGAAATGAACGGTGTGTAACCCGATATCCGCACAAGACTCATAGTTAAACGTCAGTCATGTTGCTCTTTTCGCACCGGTGGAAAACAAATAATTACTTCGCGATTCATTGGCGCGTTGCCACCTGTTCGGCGCGTTGACATCTGTCGTTTGACAGCGACTGACCTGATCGTGAACTGTCTGTGCGTTGACACCGTTGTTTGACGTCGATTTGCTTGGGGTGTCGCCGTTGTTCCCGTACCGCAGTTAGCATTTCGATGATTCCATCGACGTACCACAGTGCCTGGGATATCAATTGATAAGCCGCTGATAAATATAGTGGTTACGGAATAGTTGTTTTAAATGTCAGACGGCCTATTTCAGAAACCACTGTGTCGTGACGAGTTGTCCTTGAATCCTTTTTGTTTGAACTGTGTTGCCGTTGAGTGGTCTACCGGTGGCCGTCTTCATTGAATTGATTGCTTTGTTCGCTTCGAGCAGCGAGCGACCATGTCGAGCTCACCAACATAAGACCCGTTGGTCTTACTCCGTTAATTGTAAAAGCCTGAGCTTATATAGTGCACAAGCTCTACTTATGCAAATCATTGCCCACGAACGTTTTCAAAGAAACTCGGACTTAAAAAGATACTGGCAACGGCTGCTACTCAAAAAATACCGCCTCAAAGAAAAGCCGAAATATGCAGCACAGTTTCGCGCTGTTACACCAGCAATATTACTTGAAATAATAAGTTGTCTGCATTTCACTAGAACAGCTATAATTTTGTTAAGGCGTGGAGTCATTTGCGCATCACCGGTCTTCACAAGGCTGTAGCTTACTCTTAACGTAGTTTTTCGGCAAAAGGTAAATCTAAAAGAATATCAAATTGTTCGGAAACTCTATCGGGTCCTGGTATAATATTCTTTAAAAAATTTCATTTATCCATCGAAGCTATTTCTTGCTAAAATGGCTACGCGGTTCTTCAGCATGCCAGACACCATGCAAACACGCGGAGTATTTTAAGGACTGCATTAATTCATCTTCAAAACTCACAAGAGATTCTAATAACATTTTCTTGATGATGTTCCGGCTGTTCTTTTTCTTATTTTAGTTGTGCCCTTACCGGGTGGCAACTGGCTCAGCGTTTTATCCTCTTGTACAAAAATCCCAAAACGGCATAAGCAAAACCATATGTATATGTATCTTCCTATTCTGTACAACTACACTAGATAACCGGAGGGCTGACTCATATTCTTTTGTAAAACATGTCCGCCGGGTAGCGGACCCAGTCGAAGGGAGGGCTGAACTGTCCGAAACTCTCATCAAAATACTCATATAAAACAGACGTTTGTGGGATCAAACGCTTACGGGCGCGCAGCGTATCGACTCGACGGCACCTGTAAACACGGATCTTCCGCTTACGAAAATACATCTTACCCGGGATCACCCTAAAGACGGCTAGTCGGGTCTTTGTTGGCATGTCGCATGAAGAAATACGCGGCAGGCGTAACATGATTCTAAGAAAGAAAACTCGAAAAAGTAAGAAACAAGCGACATTTTTAAAGCAAACTGTAGAAGTCGTGGTCTGACCACAGGTTTTCCTAAGCCTGACTATTATTGCATTTTTGATTACAATCATTCTGTTGCTATTATTTAGTTGAACTTTGTTAATTTTCAGGTCCGAAGCAGCAAGCATTTTTCAAGCGTCTCATGCTGAATCGGCTCAAATGGGACGAAGATCAAGCGTGTAAGTAATTTTGTATGTGTTTTTAAATTTTTTATCGTTATCCACAGCCCTCCGAAAAGTGGGTTGGACTTCAGGAGGCCCCCATGTTCATTCTCGGGGGAAATTAAAAGTGGGGGTAAATTTTGCTTAAAAATACTAAATATTTCCATATTTTCATGCATTTTACTACCGGAGATGTATTTTCAAGCTAAAAACGATATTTTAGCATTATAAATAGTGGTAATTAATGTTTGAAAACAATTTGCAAACAAAAAACATAAATTTTTAGACAAAAAAAATTTTTGGAATTAGTTGAACATGGGGGTTTCGGCCGAGTGGGTGGCGGACACGGGGGAAAATCTCACGAACATGGGGGATTTGGAACGTGGGGGTCAGGCCAGACGAATGTAGTTGTGTTTTAAAAATATTGTCCACGCATCGCCATGTAGATGCGGTAATGTTCATATGACGCGGAGTGAGGGTCGGTGAGATTCTAATAATCAAAATTATTTTTGTTCTTGAGTTACCGGTTTGGTGTTTATGTGTTTGTGGGATCTCTGGATCACCGTATAGGCGAACACGGACAGTGAGTGAGGTAGGAATTTCCGTAAATAAAAATATTGTCCACGCATCGCCGATAATCTTCATATGACGCGGACTGCGGGTCGGTGAGATTCGAATAATCAAAATTATTTTTGTTCTTGAGTTACCGGTTTGGTGTTTATGTGTTTGTGGGATCTCTGGATCACCGTATAGGCGAACACGGACAGTGAGTGAGGTAAGAATTTCCGTAAATAAAAATAAAAATATTGTCCACGCATCGCCATGTAGATGCGATAATGTTCATATGACGCGGAGTGAGGGTCGGTGAGATTCGAATAATCAAAATTATTTTTGTTCTTGAGTTACCGGTTTGATGTTTATGTGTTTGTGGGATCTCTGGATCACCGTATAGGCGAACATGGACAGTGAGTGAGGTAGGAATTTCCGTAAATTAAAATAAAAATATTGTCCACGCATCGCCATGTAGATGCGATAATGTTCATATGACGCGGAGTGAGCGTCGGTGAGATTCGAATAATCAAAATTATTTTTGTTCTTGAGTTACCGGCTTGGTGTTTATGTGTTTGTGGGATCTCTGGATCACCGTATAGACGAACACGGACAGTGAGTGAGGTAGGAATTTCCGTAAATAAAAATAAAAATATTGTCCACGCATCGCCATGTAGATGCGATAATGTTCATATGACGCGGAGTGAGGATCGGTGAGATTCGACTAATCAAAATTATTTTTGTTCTTGAGTAACCGGCTTGGTGTTTATGTGTTTGTGGGATCTCTGGATCACCGTATAGCCGAACACGGACAGTGAGTGAGGTAGGAATTTCCGTAAATAAAAATAAAAGTATTGTCCACGCATCGCCATGTAGACGCGATAATGTTCATATGACGCGGAGTGAGGATCGGTGAGATTCGACTAATCAAAATTATTTTTGTTCTTGAGTTACCGGTTTGGTGTTTATGTGTTTGTGGGATCTCTGGATCACCGTATAGCCGAACACGGACAGTGAGTGAGGTAGGAATTTCCGTAAATAAAAATAAAAGTATTGTCCACGCATCGCCATGTAGATGCGATAATCTTCATATGACGCGGAGTGAGGATCGGTGAGATTCGACTAATCAAAATTATTTTTGTTCTTGAGTTACCGGTTTGGTATTTATGTGTTTGTGGGATCTCTGGATCACCGTATAGACGAACACGGACAGTGAGTGATGTAGAAATTTCCGTCTTGTAGAATTTGTAAAAATATGTAGTCTAGGCTTTTCTGGAGGTTGAGCTTTTCCATTGGTTATTGCCAAAGAAAATCAGTTTGTTAGTATTGTTGAGCTTTGGATACTACAAACGGTGAAAAATCTGTGTGAACGATTAGTTTTTTGAGTAAGGACACCGTGAAGATTTTCATTGTGACAGAAAATGATACCACAAATGGCGGGCCTTGGCGCATAAGAATAATTCTTTAAACTGCTCAAAATGAGCATTGAATTTCATTTTGTTTCAAATAATTTGCCAAGACTTGTACGTAAAATCATTTCTAGAAACCGCCATATTTATAAGGTTATTTATATCTTTTATGTTAATCCAGTAGTTTGCTGATCACTCGAAAGTTGGCAGTTGCTTCTGGAGTATTTAAAAAAAATAATGTTTCATAATGCTTATTTTTTAATTTTAGCATCGAAAAGCAAAACCGATGTGCCTAATCGTTGTGATCTGGTTTGGGAGGTTAGCTGATATTAAGAATTTAATTGTTTTGTGTAATCAGAACGTAGTGAAGATTGTGTGTTGCAGGGGTGAAAGCTCTTAATTTACATCTGTGTGTGTGTGTGTGTGTGTGATCGGACATAAATCGGGAACGACTTAACCGATTTTCATGATCTTGGGCTCATTCGAACCGGCATAGTCGATTTACTGTCTATGCCCCGAGCGTTTTTTTATTTGGGGTTAGGTTCCGGGATCAAGGGTCAAACTGTGGTTTTTTTGCACCATTTTAATACCCTTCGCGGAAGCAAGGTTATTTTTATCTTAGTTTCGAATTTTTCTCTGGTTTTATTTCAGAGTGAAATGATAAATGCCGATGCGCATTTTTTGTTTTTCGAGTGAGGCTCCGGTTCTGGAGTTATGGGGTTTGAGCAGGGAATAACCGGAACCGTCCATTTAAACAGGAACCAGAACCTGGTCTTCGAAACCTGTATATATTAAAAGAGATGAACGAAGAAATGAAGGCACAGTGGATTTAAAATGTATTAAAATAACTTTCACATTAAACTTAATGTATTGCAATAGCATTATTGCCTCTCTGGGATTTTGAAGACGCTGAGGACCCTAAAATGTATATTTATCGATCAAGATGTGGTTTTTTGTACTAGCAGCGGAAAAATACCTTCAGCTATAAAGGCTTGTGTAAACTGTGGCAAAATAAAATGTTCTTTTAACGCTTGGAGCGTAGACTAGACAATCTGTCTCCAATCACCTTCCTTTACTAGACTTAAGTTTGTCACATGTTATTCCGTAGGAAACTTGAAATTATTGGTTTATATGGTTACTATAATTTTCTGATCGATGGTGAGACACATTGTTCAAGGTAGCATCGGGCAGCCAGTGCCCCTGAATTATATGATGATGATTTTTTTGATCAGAAAGCTATACATCAGAGAAACTGTGATACTGCTCGCGCAGTTTCAATAAATACAGTTCATTGCCAAGAGCGCAGTTTCTGGTTGCGTTGCAGATAACGTTATTTTATTTCAATGTAGATGGATTTACAAGAGCACTGACTGGTACTTGACGCAATTTATGTTAGCCAAGCTTGCAGCTAAATACTTTTAAATAATCCATAATCTGTTACTGAGTTGGACCGGTTTAATTTTAGCATATCCGCAGATTCTTAATGTGTAAAATAGCTGCTACAAGTATCGATCTGGCTTTGTTTTGTTAACAAACTCCTGCATGTCATGATGAAAAATTCTTACCGAAGTGTCCTACTTAGGTTTCACACTACTTACATTACTTAGGTAAATTGCTGAATTAATCTTGTCTTTTGCTTGGTTGTATTGGAACTTGATCATTGTTATGTGGACCACAGATGAAACAAAAATGTAAAATAATTTCAAACAAAATTTTTAAACCGGAATTCCGGGTGCGGTATGCTTTTTGCCCTTTGCCGGAACACGATAAGAAACTTTTCAAATCTTTTGTCTGGTTGGTTTTGTTTCATAGTAAAATGATGAATGGCGATGTCTCTTTTTTGTTTTTCGATTAAAGGCTCGGGTTCCGGAGTTATGGGGTTTGAGGTACGGGGGTATGGCGCCCACATGGTTCCTTGACCAAAAATTCCAGATTTTATTGTGATGTCCTGAGACGCTGCTAGCTTGCACTTGGGGGTTTTCGGGCATTAGAAACTACAAACTTATTGCCGGTCTTGGTTTTGCTCTAATTTGTGCGGTATTGTGTGATATGCACGTACAGCATATCGACGTATGCTATCGAAAGCTGGTTGGCTGTGCACGGTAAAGACGTATATGCTGTGCTATATATATACCCATGCTTCACTACCTTCTGCAATCCCGATAGAGTTTTAGCATCGAAAATCAAAACATACTGTCTAATCGCTGTGATCTGGTATGAGAGGTTAGCTGATATTGAAGATTTATGCTTCTCTGCTACTAAATTTAGTATAACATTTTAGTCTGGATAATAATATTTACACGATTAATATTTTGACCATAATTTACAGTACGGCCGTGTTTCGAACGAACGAACACCGAACCGAAATCGCACGTTCTGCAACTCAACTATTTGCAAGCTGACCTCAACAGCTGTCTCACTAGCTATGAAGAACAACAAATTAGTAAAATATATCGAACTGTTTTCTCTCACACATTTCTTTTTTAAAGGGTGTTGTGTTCGATTCGAGTGACGCTATAATATCAAAACCAATGGCTCGCTAGCTCGAAAGGCGGCCAGTCATTTCTACTGGAAAAATGATTTTGTATTAGGAATATATATAATGATTTTTATTATAGCAATATTGTTGGTGAATATTTCAGGGAATGGTGCGGGAAGCCAGTTTCGGCGAGCTCAAGTTTAAAATTTGCTCCCTCGAAAAACAAGCTCGAGAACATTTCCGCCAACACAACGTCGAGCACTATTGGGACCTCGCGTATACGGGTACGATTATGGAGCAAGCGATTGAAGAAGCCGTTCTGTAACGATTCGACGTCGAGGCTGGCTCTGGCGTTTACTGTCGCAATGGCTACAATGGATTTGCGAATATTAGGATTTCGTACGATAGTCGTAGTCGCCATATTCCGCTCTTGGTCTACGGGATCGATGGTAGTGGTTGTAGCTGCAGTGGTTCTAACATTATTGGGACGTTAGGTTTAGTCTGATCCTATCACAGCTAAGGTCAACAAATTTAATGTTATTTTGACTATTGCCATAACTCAACTCTGCTGTAATCTTCACAATTATACGTCTTTCGTTCAACAGCCCATTTGAAATTGTAGATCTGCAACTTAAACTTTTAAATTGTAGATATTTAATCAGTCACTAATACTGCTCCCGAAAGTGTTTGCCTGAAAACTATTCGGTTCCTCGTTCCGTCAAAGGCTAGCGATTTCTCAAACTCGGTTGTCTTTGGAGTCGTCACAAACTACGAAATCTGCGGCAGTACCGAAACTGGAAGAGAGCTGGGCGCATTCTATTTAAAGATATAATACGTGATAAATTTATGGTTAATGACGTCATAAAATGTTTATCCAGTTATTTTAAAATATAATTTATCATAATACAAAGAAGTAATAATTCGTAAGATTGAAATTTATCGCTGGAATAAAACCTTAAAATTTTGGGACACTGTTAACCCAAATTGAACCTCCAAAAAAGTTTGGAATTGCAGTGATAACTTTCATTTGCGTTTGGAACTCTGATAACTTCCATTCAACAGTGATAACGTAGCTGTCTGGGATTGTGCGGATTTTTAGTCTACTGTTTTAGCAAAAACTGGCATTAAATTTGAATGATATTTGTTCAACTCATATATAATCTATCAATATTGCAAATATTCTAGAGATTTACTTATAGTACATAGTCGAATTCTTTTCTAGATTCTCCACGGACTGAAATTGGTCAATTTTGAAGATACAGCAAAATTTTGGTACCGTTAGACCTCGACGAGGCGGTTCAGCAAATACGCGTTTCGGCAATTATGTTCATGGCAAAAAATATTTTTTTGTGTTCTCGATGGTCTGAAGAAGTTATTGTCATTTATGTGAAATCCGAAGTCTAAAACTAAGTCGTTAACCTTACAATTCGACTCAATTCAGAAATATGGTTCGATTGATATTTAAAATGTCATATTTACCGAAAAAATTTTGACTACCACTGGGAAAGAATTCATTCAAGAAAATTTTTGTCATATGTTGCCGAATCGCCGAGCTGAGTCGCATTGTACCAAAGTTTCCTCGGTAATCATTAAAATTGACCAATTTTGGGCTGCGGGATTCTTGAAAGACCCCATAATCGGTCATGACTGATTATTTTCTAGAGACCCATTTTCATGGCGACTTAATGGAATTTTGACAATTCGGCTCAAGATTGTCGCATTATTCATTTGTACAAAAATGGACATTTAGCGTTCACACATGCAAACCTTTTGCTTTACAATTTCACTCTAAATTTGTAATCGAAATATTTACCTAGCTAAAATTCCTATGCTTAAAAGTTTGAGTTTAGAGATTTTCAGCTAAAACACAACTTCGTCGTTTGTTGGCGAAATATTTGAGTTATGTTCACACGTTCAAATTCACCAAAAATGCTTAAGATGCGTTCGAATTTTGAGCTAAACGGTGGGACTGTGTCAGTTCGCTTTTATTTACATGTTTGATTAAGTCGTTGGCCCAAAACGTAATCATTTTATATGCAAGTATTCTGATACCATTTTATAGTACAAACTGTTCGTGAGCGAGTGTATTTAATAGGCGAGTCATGCTCTTTATGAGACTTGGGTTTTAAATATTTCATAAATAGCTGGAAACCCAAAATGTAGGTATATAGAAAAGTGTATTTTTCATTAAATGTCTGATGTTTGCTATAGAAGCTTATAATCTGCTGTTTAGGCGCAGAAGAGTTTTATTCGGCTACGAAAGTAGTTTATTTGGTACTCTTTTAATGGAATAAAAATGGCATTTAACTAGAAAAAGTTTTTTACTAATAAACAGGTTCAACAGCGGTGTAGTTGACATGGGCTGCTCGAACGTGTGCGTTGCCGCAATTGGATTTTCAGGCAAATGAAATATTTTTTTTAAATTGAATCATTCTGTTACTGCTGAAGACTTTCATCCAATGAAGGGGTTTGTATATGGGCCTATGTCACGTTTACGAATGGTGTGGTAAACATTAATAAGTACTGAATTAATAGACGAAAACCTGTAAACACTAACAATAGAATACTAGCGGGGAGCCTGCAGTTTCTCGATACCTTATGGTTGAATCGGTGAGTTACATAGTAGCAATTCTGTAGATAGAATGTGTGGCGAACGGGTAAATCAAAACTGTGATCAGGTTTGTTATTGTCTGAATACGTTGCCGAATAATTAGCGCTGCAAATTTTTGGACCATACCGCGGCAAACTCTCGAAAGTGTCATTTGTTATTTAACTTTCCCAACAGCCATAATAATATGGTCAGCTTAATAAAGAATTGTTAACACCCGAATAAGTTTGTGTGTAAGTGGAATGTTTGACAAGCTTATGCCGGCACCACTGAGCGACCAAGTTGATCAATGGTTGGAAGCAGCGTACGTAAATGGCTGCACTATCCAGGAGGTATTTCCCGGTTCCTTTTCAAAGAACTTCGCAAAGCGAACGAATTAGAACAAACGTAAGACAAAAGTAACAAATTTTTGCATCCAAAGCGATGCTGGGTGAACCATTTTCACCTACAATTACAATTATACAAAATATACATATACTCCCTAAATTAGTGCTAAACTCATTGCTACTTAGGTAATTTCCCAAATATTTTTTTAATTTGTATGCAGAACTATTAATAGGACTAGGCAATAGCAGACCAGGCAATGAATCCGCGAAAATAGATTCAATGTCCGTTGTTTTTCCTCAAAGTGTCCCCAGCTCTCCGATATAAGATACCTAGGATGATTTGATTTATATGAATGACGTTAGCCTAATATAAAAACGATTATACCGATACAATTTGTATATGCTGACACCTCTAAGATTGACCTTGGTCTCACCTCGGAATCATTACGGGATTATTACAGAAACCGATTCAAATACATATACAAGGTACATCGTGAAGTTGGGAACCGTCAAGAATGCGACTCAACTATTGTTTCACATTGGATATTGAGATTGACATTGTTTTTGGAGATATAAAGTAAGAAATTTGGACTGATTTTATAAGCTCTTTATCAATTCACGCGAGAGCTCATATTTCCGTTCAAGATCAGTCGAAACTCTGCTACAGAAACGGTGTGTGAAATGTGCCGCTTATATTTGTCATGTTTTTGCGAATTGCTTAAACCAACTGCCTAAATGGGTTTGCAAAAAATAATTTAAACGCCTATTAGTTAAAGTAGAATAAACTGTTTCAAACAACAAGTCTCACACCGGAGAGTTCTATATTATGTGATGGCAATTACACATGCTTAGGAGGTTACCACCTGAGGCTCCGAACACCAGGCCTCTACTACACCCCGCTGACAGGAGGTCCACCACCCTGACGGCACCGTAGGCGCCGAAGCCGCTTCCCCGCCATTTACCCTCCCTGTGTGGCTGAAAGCCTTCCCCCGAGGAGCCTACTTCATCGAAACTTCGAACCTCGAGCCATGTATGTTGACAATAGACCAGTATGACCTATTTGGGGCAGAGAACTTAGGGCACGGTAAAAAAAACTGGTCCATGGAGTATATTTTGCCTTTGCCCTAAACTATCCCAGTACCTTTTGTAATTTGAATTTAAAATATTGTAACTCGCGCTTAATTAAACAATGCTGCAGAATAAAATATAAACAGCATGTAAAATAAACAATATAAAAGAGTTTCTATGTTGTAGCGTAGACAACGTTGCTAGAAAAATTTGTTCTCACAACACCCTAATGCGGCGTTCACGTTATAATGTCCGCAACGTTTGGAACCTATGTACACAACACAGTGTTAGGTACACTGTTGACTGTCTTAGATACCCCCATGTTTTTAATAAATTCTTTCAAAGGTAACTAGTTACGCGTATTACCACTTCTCGACAGTTTCAGGCACACCGTGTCTTGTGGCAATTTTATTGACAGTGTTCGGAATTATTTGAGCAATGTTCATGTGGGCTAGATGCGAATATCGAGAATTTAGAAAAAAAAACTACAGAGGACAGTTGACTAATAAACCGCATTAGCTACAGTCGTGTCCGTTATAGTTAATTCGCCCCAAATTGGTAGCTAAGGGTGTGTAGGACACTATTAACAATAAATGTAGTAGGTAGGGGTGTGTCGTACACCGTCGGAAATTGATTTACAGTATGGGTGTCACCCTGACTGTCTATACGGTAGGGTCGTGACTACAGGGGGACAAAAGTTCCAAACAGCGGGGAGATTATAACGTGAACGCCGCATAACCCTATTAATCTTTATCCTTTGAATCGAGTTGGCGGCCCATGTCAACTTTAGGGGCTGAAGTATAATGCGTACTATGCCGTTCTCGATATACTAAGCCTAATGCGGCGTTTACGTTATAAAACGCCCGCCATCTAGAAGATCTGTCCACGTGTGGTCATGACCACACCATGGTGCATGGTACTCGGACTGACATACAGTACAGCACAAGTCATGATGTCGTTGACACCATGTATATTACACTATGGTGTCTTCGACACCATATGTTTGAATACTTATTGTAAAAAAAGGCGGGAAAACTAGCTAACTGAAATTTATGATTTACGCTAATTGATTGTAACCCATAAACCATTCCGTTGAAATATCATCTTTACATAGGAAGTGCGCGGACAGAAGTCAAACCGGATAAACACCATACAAAACGTCAAGACATCTTCTCAAAGGACTTTCATCACCATTAGCTAGAAGTCAATGTTGTCCATGACACCATGTATAAATGCTGATGGTGTGCGAAACACTATGTAGAATTGCTTAGAATACAGTGTTGGTGTTCTGTACACTATATCGTTAACGGTGTTAGGCAGGCTGTACGTGGACAAAACTTCCAAATGGCGGGCAACTTATAACGTAAACACCGCATAAGGCTGATGCGGCGTGCACGTTATAATGTCCCCACTGTTTGGAACTTTGGTATATAGACAGTCAGGGTGACACCCATACTGTAAATCAATTGCCGAGGGTGTGCCACACACCCCTAGCTACTACATTTTTCTTGACAGTGTCGTATACACCCTTAGCTACTAATTTGGCGCGAATTAACTATAACGGACACCGTCTGTAGCTAATGCGGTTTATTTGTCAACTGTCCTGTGTAGTTTTTTTCTAAATTTACGATATTTGTGTCTAGCCCATATGAATATTGTTCAAGTAATTCCGAACACTGTCAAGAAAACTGCCAGAAGACACAATGTGCCTGACACTGTCGAGAAGTTGTAATACGCTTAACTAGATACCTTTGAAAAAAATTATCAAAAACGTGGGAGTATATAAGACACTCTGTTGCCAACAATGTGCCTGACACTGTGTGGTGTACATAGGTTCCAAACGTTGGGGACATTATAACGTGAACGCCGCATTAGTCTTAGCCTAACCTAAGGTCCTATATGAGCCATGAAGCCTAAGTCGGTTTGCTGCCGCCCTCCGAACCCCTCGCTCAAAGCTGTGCTTTTTTATAATGTTATAAAGTTTACATGGGCCGAGTTGGCAATAAATTTTACAGCCTTAAAGACCATAGTGAGCGAACTGTTTAAAATTTTACTTCTGCAAGCAATGATCTCACGGTAGCCGGAATGAATGTACGGGAAACCATGAAGGAAGCCCGAGGTCCCAGCGTGGGGAGTGGATCGGGTGCTCAGAAAGCATTTAACAACAAAAGAGATCTTATAATATTTTTCAAACATTTACGTCAATTTACTACTACAATTACGTCAAAGTAGTGCTAGGAAACGGAGTGAAAGCCATAGGCAATTTCGATATCGATCGGTAACAACCGCAAATCCCTTGGCACGGTTGTTAATAGGTTTTTGGTGTTGCGAAAACCGCTGATCAGTGAAACACAACAATACCGCTGGAACTTTTTTAATCACGATAACTAACATGCAAGGATTGTGTACCGTCTCGTATCATGTCATATTTAAGCACATTTATGTTTATTGTTATTTTACAATTTTCTCATTATTTATATATCATTCGAATCAGAGGTTTTTTGAAAAATTGAACTGATTAAAATTTTGTTCATTTATATAAGCAATGCTTACCAGATTTAAGGTTCCTTGGTCATTTTTGAGAAAGGCTTAACTTTCGTTTTATAAGCCAAAATTTACTTTGAGGTTGCTGAAACCTTTAAAGCCGAGATATTAAAAAAATCGGGCTGTTTTAATATCCGTGCTGCTAATGTAATCTAGTTAATAACCATTTTTGGCTTAAGGCGAGTCAGAAAGACACGTTTCCCTTAAATATATCCATAAAAAGGTTACATGAGCAAAGTCCCACGTAGGTTCCTACTTTACTATGTTCCTATTTCAAGACCCAACTACACTTTACACGCTCTCGGTGGCTTATTCATAATAGGCCGAAATATTACAGATTATATATTGAGATTGAGTCGTTTCCTGTTTTATATCTTGACGTCCCAACTTTTTTGGTAACATAACCGTGGGTGAACGCAATTCGTGGTTAAGGCGCTAATTAATAATTTTACGTGTCAAAATCCGAATTTTATTTTCTTGCTTGCGAAGAACTTGGCGAGTGGGGCGGTCTCGGACAGCCTCCCATTTGCGCCCGAGGTGCCCCCCTCGCTATACTCCTGCGAGTACTGTGTTTGATTCTGATAGTTTTAACACAAAAACTTAAATTTTGGAACAAAAAATGTACCCTGAAAGGCGGCGTGAGTAGTGTTGATGGATCCAGTAATTCCTAGAGGTCTCTGTGGAAATTTTCCTAACTGATACAAAATTTGCTTTGAAAGTTTACAGAAATGAATTATGTAAAGACCGGTCGCAGCGAGGTCGTGACTTTACAGAATTTTGCAATAGGATTTTTAGTTTGCAGAAATAGACATAAGTCATAAAATTCCGATATATATGCACAATGATAATGACTACTATAATAAAAGTTATGTCAAAATTTAATTTTTCGAATTTTGAATTGCTATGTTGTTATTGAATGCCGGTAGTTTTAAATTTTTTGACCAAAAAATTCTCATTCGAACAGCTGAGTGGAATATTGTAAATATAAGCGAAAAAGGTTCATGGGTTAACGACTTGGTTTTAGACATAATTATAACCTTAATTTTTTTAACATAAATGGAAGTAATCCTTTAACCCCGCGAATTGATTTCGGTCGCTTGGAGAGCAATTTATTTATCTCACCATAGCGGTATATATAATAATTATATATATTTTCATCGAGAAGCTTTTTTTCCAAAATTTTGGGCACCGCAAGTCCAAAAAATGTGAGAATTTGCAAATTTCAATCGCCAGGTGAGCTGAATCGAGTGGTATCAAAATTTCCGCTATTGTAGCTTGAATACCAATTTCGGATTCTTGAAAACATCTCGTTTTTCTTGGAGTGCGAATTTGTAGATCCTCTATTTCAATTTCATTTTTTGATGGCATCACGCCCAAGATTGTATCGTTTTTAAATAAGATTATCAAATTTTAAATATTTAAAAAACTCTGTGTAGTGCGATCCAGTTCTCTCTCCAAAACAGTTGGTTATAAACAGAGCCCTCGACGACGGACAAACCGCAATGATTACAGTGTGACGTAAATAGTGTGTTCGTAATTGCTTTATAATGGAGCATAGTCGCTATGATCGCACTCTCCCAGACATTGCAGTCGAATGCTGGAAAGTGGAATTTTTAATGGTTTCATGTTTATCAAATGATTTTATCTATGCAGTATACCTGATTTAGTGTGATACATCAATCACGATGATTATATTTCATTACTAAATTGGCCAAAGCAACGACCGGATGCGATCTGCAGTGGGTGCTGTTCTCGGTTTTACTAAGCCTATTTCATACCCTTGATCCAATCGCTTATAAATTCAATAGGATACGTCCAACCATAATCCGGTTCGACTAAATAACCTCCAGATCATGCAACACACCCCAATGCTATTCATGTTTCCCACGAAATGACGCCGTAACGTAGTTGTCGGATTATTCTGAAAATATTTGTGCCATAGAAATTTACAAAACAGGTATCAATTTTGGACTTGAAAGGCCTTGACGACTACAGGCGAATTGGTAATTCGTGATCATTTATCTCTCCTAAATATTAGTAAAACTTTTGGGACAACAAACTTTACAATTGAATTTTTTATTTACTAAAATATTTAACCATAAAGACTATTAAAATTTTAAAATATCTATAACACTTTTTAGCCTCCGGACCATAACAATGATCCAGTGAAATTATATTTTACAGACATATAGAAAAAAAAGATTTAAATAAGATAGTTGTAAATACAACAGTGCTAATCCAAGCGTAAAATAGTTTAAAAATTACACTTTACTGTCTCATTTAAAGTCATCGCGAACGAAAAAAGTGTAAAGTTTTGTGTTTAATTTAAATTTTTGTGACACCGACGCTGACTGCGGTCGTTGGTGGTAAATACTCAATCAATCACTTAATAATATTGCAAAAATACGAAAAAGCTGTACATTGATCCAGACAGGATTCGAACACTGTGACACAAGCTTGCAAGATCAAGCCGTTTACCACTCTACCAGACAGACACCACGATCAACTCGGACTGTATATGCAGCATAGCCTTCCAAGGTCAGTCGGCTGAAGGGTAGATAGTTCCGGTGGGAGAGGGGATCAGGATCGCCGGGCGGTAGACCAGACAAGGATAGAGCAGAAATTTTGTAGAAATTCTTAATTTACGCTGAAACAGATTTTGTTAAAATTGTTAAGATCTTGCAAAATTGCAAAACAATTTGCAAAAATTGCCAAAATTTTCCGCGCACCTTCGGGTTTGGAGAGGTAAATATGGTATAGGGGCCGACCATTCGGAAGGATCCGCTGCACCTCCATGGATAGTTACGATGTAGTCCTATGTTATTGTAGCGACGCTTTGCAATCTAGATGGTGTTATACAAATTATGTCAACTATACAAAATGTTAACATCCACAATATGCGAAATCTATACATTGGGGATCGGTTTATGTATTGAGACATAACAGTATTCAGCTAAAAGCTTTCGATGTGTTCCCACATTTTCAGCAAATTAGCGCTCACTATGGGGTATTTCCTTTACAAGAGCGCCAGCTGCATAAAAGCAATATGTTCATTGCAATACAGTTTTATGAAAAATATATGCTTCAATGAGTATTATGCAGCGTTCACGTTATAAATCGCCCGACATGTGAAATTTTTGCCCTGTTACAGCCTGCGTTAAGCAACGTCCACGATATTCTGTACCGTAAATCATTTCATTTTTTAATAATGTTCTACGGTGTCCAGCACACCCGAGTTTTCTCCAGACGGTGACGACGACAGCGTTCGGGAATACTATTTTTGCTTATAAGAATACAGCGCAGTGCAGGTTTTTTTACCTGGACTCGAATGGAGGATGTTTGCTTGATCAGTATCTTGAAGGCCCGTCTGAAGGGGTAAAATTTGACTCACTGGCAATTCAATACAATGATTTACAGAAATTGTGTAAAAAAATTCCAATTTCAAGTTTCTCGACATGTGAAAGTGTCATATTCTAGTTTCCGCTCTTATACTAAGTATCACGTTGATTTTTTCTAATTTTCAGTCTTCTATCTTTTCAGTTTACTTGAGTACATACATAATGGAGCCACAAAGCACCAGGTGTCCCAAAGTCTTTAACCGTGGGGGGCGCAGTCGTTGATATTCATTTTGTTATAACCCCATCAATTTTTTACGTTTGTCACCAAAACGGGGAGGCCCCATAGGCCATATTTCATCATCTGAGGCCCCCTTTTTCTCCATTTGTCTGTCCCCACATTCGCTGGAACAATGTACCTCACATAAGCCGCCGGAACCGTGAACATCTGTGATGTAAAGTGTATCCGGATTTTGTTGACTAATGTGTATGTTTTGGGCAAACTATTGATTGGCCCAGTTTAAATCGAAAAGATGTCCGTTGTTTTAAGTTTTATAATAGGATTTTAACGATTATCAATTAATTTTAAATTAAAAACGACAGTAATACGACAAATTTAATGTCAGTCACTACGTTTACAAAAATATTGAAGACAGAGATGTCGCATTCGCAATCACCAGGTAGTCTTTGTGGGAAGTTTAGTTTACAACTAAACTGCCTTCAGGAATTTTGAACGAAGAAGTAAAACGCTGAAAGGCTTTCAAGCGTACAAAAGTTGTTAGGTACATCATTTATTGTTTTGGAAGTCGATAAAAATAGTTTTTAACGCCAAAAAACAGTTTCACTTTATATAAGTCGACTAATTTTTAATTTCAAGACGACACTTGAAGGTGACAGTCGAACATTGTAACATGTCAGACAAAATTTCATGCGATGTATTAAAGACCGAAATTCGATTTGATCGCGCTGTTGTTTTATTAGATTTAAATTTTGAGGTAAAGTGACAGATTTTAGATCGAATGAGGCATTTGACAATGAATTTTGACGTATTTCATGACAGGATCGGCTGGAGATTATCATTACGTTATATGCAGTGCCAATCATAGATTTTCGAAACTCTGACAACTTTTGTGACAATTTTTGGAAAACCAATGTCTCTTTCTTGGCTAAATTTGTGGCGTTTGCTTGAGATATGCGACAATTCTGGCCTTTCTGATGTTTCGTTTTGAAATTTTGAGTTGCAATGACTGGCTGGGAGTTGAAAGAAAATGAAGCTGAACAACCAACCCGATCTCTGCTCAGGGGAGGATATTAACCGAAACGGATAGTTAGCGAGGCTAAACAAAATATATATCTTAAAACAAGGGAGCGGGACGGTAACTGCAGTAATAGTCAGTGCTAACAAAATGATCTTTTGTTGCTACTCGATTATCAGCATTTGGCACTGTTTGGACTACTTAGTTGCGGTGAAAATTATAGTCCATTTCGTAATTCCTAATATCTAAAATTGGCGAAACTGAAACAAGTTTACGTAGGTTTCAATTGTATATCTGATGTCACATACAATGGTCTTTACAGCAACACTCCCACTCGGGTCCTATTTGATTTGAACAATCCTCATTTTTCAAAACTGATCATTTCTTTTTGAATTAATCATTGTTCATTGCTGTCAGTCTAAATGATAGTGATGTAGTTTACATGATTAAATTTCTATTAATTCCAGTGTCAGATTTATTGTGTTATTGGGGCAGGTTCGCTCATTTTCTTTTGTGCATTAAAGATTCGGATACAAACTGCAACTATTAAAATAACGAAAACCTTTCCGAGCATGATTTTTCAGAAAGAGGAACTTTGACAAATGATCGAAGATCTGATAGAGGATTACTGCATTTTAAATTTTTCTGCAATTTAAAATAGATGTAGTTTTGAACAGATGTTCATATCGTCCTCTGCGTGTCCTCGCACTCCATGTTCCCATCTCTCATGTTCCCATCTCTCATTCGTCTTGGGTTTGTTGTTTTCCACGACTAATATCTATCGAAGGTTCATCATTGGTATCTGATAAAGGATTACCTATACCTTTATGGAACTTAGAAATATATTCTTGATAAGATTTGTGCAAAGTTTAAACTTGTTCAAAGTAAACGCGCTTTACGCTAAACAATGACCATAATCACAGAAAAGGACCGAGAGTTACCGGCGGGTAAACCGAATACGCCTTAGATTCGTCCAAAGGCACAAAAGCGATAGTCACATACCTCGTTGGATTTTGTAGCGTGATAGGCAAAGACGCAAACAGGTTGGCTTGTCCTAATGCATTGCTTTGTCCACTGTATTCTGACAGTATTGACGGTAAAGCAGTCTGCCGTGTCGTTTGTTTTCCCAATTGTCAAACCAGTCGTATTACAATGTTTCAGTGATTTATATCAACTATTAACATGTCGGCCTCTGTTCGGAGCTGGTGTTTCGGTGATATTTTTGGAGAATCGGTTAAAGGTAGTGATTTAATCGTTGCTTCATGATTCCTCATATATGTGTTCATTTTAGATACCTACCTTATTATATTCGGCTTCCAAAATTTTCTGTGCCATCCAAACGTGGGCAAGTATCTAATATATATTTTATAGTTACTTTCATTTCTATCATTGTATCAGCAATATTTGTAATAAAAGATACATGTTTATTTTTAAAAAATCTTCGAACGTGTCATAAATTAGTGGCGCTGAGTCTGGAATCATGACAAACAATGATTGGTAAATTAATGAATCATTAATGTATTGCATTATAAACCTTCAAGCGACTAAATGTTTCGTACTGTAAAAATAAGAAATGTAGACTCTGTGTTTTTTCATTTAAGCTTCTATATCCGAGTGTGCAAAAAAAGCGTCTTCCGATTATTATTATTTTTTTACCTGGCCTAAACACATTTTAAAATTGGCAAACTGTTGGGATCAGATCCGCAGCTGCGAGGGGTGTAGCAACCGGGGCATGCTTCCTTGTTCCAGGTCGATAATCTCTGCCGCAATGGAGAAAATCTGTGACATTAATGTTTTCATTCAAATATAGCCAATTAGAGAGTGTCCCACTTGAAATTCTACCAGACCCAAGTATGGTTGCCTCGGCGATATATCTAGTGGGAATAGCAGAAAGTTTGCAATTTATTTGAAAATTTATATTATAACTCTATTAAAACGTAGGATTGCCGCCTACAAACCATGTATTAAACCATCCTGTTTCTTCGCTTTTGTCGTCTTCCGGATACACCATAATTGGATCTATTAGTGCTTTAGCAGTGATTTCTCGGTTTGATGTTGTGATTGTCTGTGTTCTAAAAAACGATTAACCAGACGTTTTTCGGTTCAGTATATTGCCTCTTAGTACCGTTGTTCAACTCTAAATTTTAATAATACAATTTTACAAAAATCTTTAAAAAACGACTCACAGTTTTAGGACGTGAAATTTTAACATCATCTATCCTAAGCAAAACGTACAACTTATGTACCAATGACTTCTTAGTTTTTCTTCAGATGTCAACATCCCAAAAAAACAATACCAATGTACGGCTTTATCATTCGATATAATTAAAGCAGCTTCACCGTCCAGAGTGTTGTCTATTAAAAGAAACGCTAAATTAACATGTACATAACTATAAAACTCAAACCTCCGATTTTATTTCATTTTAGAATTTGTTTATTATATGTAGCTCAGTTTAATTAGAACACTAAAGATCTCTTGTGCAGGAACTACGATAAAATGTATGAACAGATATGGTAAAACGGAAATGGTTTCAATTTATGTTGTCTCTTTAAAATGAGTTCGTTTTATATTCAGTTCCAGAAAGCTGCAATGAGACTCACTCGTTTTGAAACGGCCCGTTTAAAATCGACTTTTGGCGAGAATTTTTGAACATGTTTTATGTTAAAGCATATCGAACTATTGCTAATCTGGTTGATTTGAAAGGTTAGTATTAACTTCACTTAGCTGATAGTAGGATAGTAGCAACTCAATTAAAATTAATTTCTCTTGAATGAAATCAAATCGAGTGAAATCAAATCCACAAATGTGAAATTAAAATCAGTTTTGTTTTCAAAAGCGGAAACAAATCGAGTCAATTAAATAATCGAGTAAAAATAATAGGGATTTTGAAATGAGAAATGGAATTAATTTCATCTTTCTTTTTAAAATATCGTTGCATACATGTTATCGTAATTGACGCATTTCTTATTACTCGTCCAAAACATTGGGATTTGAATGGAATCAAAAATATTCAACATAAAAAATATATTACTACCCGAGAACATCGAACAGTACCCTTTGATTGTTTGGTCAGTACCCGGATTTCTCGTTGCCCGGCGTCGCCGGAAAAACGACCGGCCAACGACTTTTCGGGCTGATATCCATCAATGCGACCGACGGACCACTCCAAGATTAATTTTGCATCTAAATTTTTCAGTGCTGGTTATGCACGCAATTGTAATCACCCGCTACGCAGTTACGTGTAAAACTACAATGCTCCTTACGCTGAAGCTCTTTTTACTGTGTAACAACATATACTTAATATGTCAAGCAGCTTCGAATATAGCTTACATTTTAGAACAAAGCCTATGGCGACCATACCTATCTGGTGGCCTCTAATGCTTACGGAATACGCTTAAAATGGTATTGCTCTACGCTACCTTATTTGAATTTTTGTTGCAAAAATGTGGTAAGACCCGAGGCATTTTTAGTTGGTAGTGGAATCCAGCGGTTTCGTTCACAAGTGTCCGGATATGCTTCCTAATTCACATCCACTGTCAAAGATACTTACATATGTATGTAATGCTTGAAAATACAGCCGCCCAAGTATAAACACAGTCCTACTGCCAAGTCCGTTTTATCTGTTCCTAAAACATGTGTGCCACTACACCAATGTACTACATATTATTTCCAAAAGTGTAAAATTATGATTCAATGATAATCAAACATTTAATCTATCTTTTATATACCATTCGAACCTCATTGACGACCTGACTAAAATCAGTGTAATGAGTCAATGGTTAACGGTGTAGGCTTAGACTAACGCTTAGGTTGAGCCTTAGTAGGCTTGAGCACCGACAGGACTTTTCGTTGGCCAACCAACCAGTCGTGAAATTTTGCGGCCGGTCGGAGACCATCGATAAACGGCCGGCCGGCAAACCGGCGATTCCGGTCGGCTTACGCGGCCGAAAGCCGGTGGCCGCGGAGAAGCTTTTCCGGCCGGTGCCCAACACTAAGCACAAGGGGCTTAAATAAATGATATGGATCTCGAATTACACGCCAAAATTATCTCACATGAAATAGTCGCCTATGAACGCCTTTTCGAATACGCATTTACCAGACAAGATCACAGACATCGTTAACATTCGTTGCAAAAACTTTAATTATACCACCAAATGAAACCTAATTTCCTAATGCTTGCAGAAAGCGGCCAAACTAGAATTTTGCGAAAAGAGTTTATAGTCCTTCAGCATGATAAAGAAACAAGTCTACGTGACTATCAAGTAGGTTTTTAACTTTTCTATGTTTGCAATAAAAAATTGACATGAAAACATAGGTGGAACAACGATTTAGTCACACTTTCAGAACCCATCGTGGTTAATCTTGCGATATCAGCAGCATAAGCACTGCATTTATGTCCACGTGGTTTTATGCGTGAGTCCGCTATATGTACGCACAAAAAGCTAGTTATTTTGTCAAAATCACGAATTTATTCGCGCAGAAATTTTTGAAATTGGTATTCGCATTTTTGTGAGCCCGAACATGGGCTCTGCGATGTATGAATGGAATTAGCGTCCGCGCACATGTGTCCATTTCGCACGTTTGTCCGCGTTCACCAAATGACATTCTCAATCAGACAGCAATGTTGGCGGTCTATTTGTGTATTATAGCGTACGAGAAATAACGCGAATTATAATCGCATTTTCACTTGTACACGGCCACTAAATTGCGATTCTAAATAACAAAATAGTATCCGCGCACAACGCGTACGTTGCTGCATCGCAAATCGTGTGCGTGTCCATAAGGGAAAATCGTGATTTGTTCGCGTTCGTCGCTTTTACGGTCGTGAACTGACCTTACTAAAGAACAATTCAGGTGTACACACCTAAAGTTAACCCACGCATTAGTTATAACGAAAAAAACGTGAACCAAGAAAGATATATAGAAGTATACAAGCACGAAAGCCATCCTATGGCCGGAGTGGGCGTCCGATCAGCTTGGCGCTAGGTCCAGGCCACTGGCCTCTGGCCAGCGCGGGTCTAACTACTCATGCCGAGCCGTAGCTAAACTTACGCTCACGGTGCACCCCATATGTCCGATGAAAGCCAAAAATGTAAAATTTAAAGTTTTTATTTTTTTAATATTAAATTTGTTGTTAAATCTAGCAGTTTTGATGTTATTCGATTAGGCAAGATGAGAAAGATTGAATGGTGAAAAATGAGTTTTGTCAATAGACCCGTTCAAAAGTTGCAGGGGAACGAAATTGAACCACTCTAAAAACGTCCTATGTTTAGAACAATCCGAAAGAACAAAATGTCAAAGTTAAAAACCAAAATTTAATACATGTAAATTAATACAGGTACTTTTGCTCGGCTGGGCGCTACTCTTGCTCACACATCCTACGCTGTAGGTCTTCAGACAGCATGGCAGGCTCGGCTCTAAAGCCGAGCCAAGCCGAGCCGAGCGCCACAGCAAATATCCTTCTCAGCTGTATTGCAGAGCAGCAGCAGCAACAGCAGCAGGAACATACAATTTATTTAAGTATTATAATATATCGAAGGTTCCTTCCTATCAAGAAACGTATTATTGCGATGAGTAAACAAAATTTGCTTACGTTCTCGAAGAAATCATTGTTGCTGATGTCGTCTGAGGTAAGGTAATCTTGACTGAAGCAGTTTCAGCTGGTGAGAGAGATTTAGATGTTCTAGGTACCAATGTAGCTGTAGTTGATGTAGTCGTAGTTGCAGCTACTGTAATCATGGTAGTTGTTCTGATATTCGCAGTTGTAGGTGTTGTTGTAATTGATGGCGACAAATTCTCGACATTAGTAGATGACATTTTGGACGTTTTCGTTTGAAATTTGCTTGGCGCCAATTGTTCCATTGAGTTTCTGTATTAATCAATGTATAAGGAGACTAAACACCATATATACACAGACACTCAATTCATATAGTTGGTTAGAACGTAGGAATTTGAACAATTGCAAAGTGTAACTTATGGATTTTGCTAAAACCAAGGCAGGCGCTGTCGACGAAACTCCGGTTATGTGATTAAAAGTTATCTGCCCAAACCAATAAGCTATCTAACAGCTATGTTGCTCGGTTCCTCGAAGGGTCGTAGTGACGCGAGCGACTAACACCGCAAGTACAGACCTATATCACACGATAAAGTCTGTTTATCACAAGGTTTAGGCGATTTGAACCCATTCGACATGAAAAGAATGAGCTCCTTGAGCTTTCATCACCGAACTACATAGTCGATCAGCCGGTATATTCCACAGTTCAAAACTAAATATATAAAGCACAGCAAAAATTGATGACGGACTAATATGCGTACTAGGTTTTAGGCATAAATATTTCAAAGTATGGTATTGCAGGCAGATATATTGAACTAGCATGTAGACAATTGTGTATAGAAAATATTTTTGTCACCTTCACAGCCATGTTCGGGTTTTTTGATACAATGAGTATTTTTCAATGGAGCAGTCCAACCCGAACCTCAAAATATGCAGATTTTAGAGTTTCACAGACAAAATATTTATGAAAACAAACAACAATGGACACATCTGCAGACACTATCTTGAACATTCACAATGCGGCTAAATTATGTAACATAAGCTGATTTGTGTGCAAATGAAACAACTTTGTGCTCTTAATATGATATAGTTAAAGAAAACTCGTATGTGAATCGCATCAAAAGCAAGGCAACATGCAAGACCTAAATGCCAGTTTCAAGATTCATATTTAACCTTTTAACGCCCATTGTACACAGACGTAGACAGCGTCCACTCTGAACTGTTGTGTTAACAACATTTGTCGAATAGTGTGTGTTTGCAAATGCGTTGTTATTCGTTTGCTTTGCGAGATTCTTTAAGGAACCCTACAACAACTCTATATAGCTTAGTGGTTTGCTTAGTCAGCTTTCATTCGTACAACCCGAGTTGGACGCGTAGCACACGCGTTATTTTTACAAATACTGCACGATATACGAAAGGTCGCTAAAATCTTAATTCTGTAATTGCATATGTTTGCTTAAAACTACAAAATCAACAAATTTGATAAAACATACTCTTCCGAGAATGGATCAATCAGTCTGGATATGCCAGGAAACGTTTTGGCGGGTTGTGACCAGACGGACCCTGAAATATTTTAGCAAACATAAATGATTTTAATGTTTTACCTAATATGTTACAACTCCTAATAATATGTTTATTTTTCTCATCGTAGTGGCAGACACTGGGAGAAACAGCAGTGATGTATTCCGTCTCTCACAAATATGCGTTGGGGAGGTCTCCAAACGCGGAGGCTCCCCAAATGCAGAGACGATGGTTAATCATGTATAACTATATATAAATATGTGTGGCGGACGATCATGTAAGTCGTTCTTACCATAAACCTGCAAATATTTTCAAATAGTACCTATATACTGCAAATAGAGGTAAACTCATGACCACTTGCATATATATAGTCGAACAATTGCATGAATACACTACATATTTCTGCTTCCCCCGTGGTCTCGTGTTTAACCATTGATTCCCAAAGTGATAAACCTGTCGCCTTAAACAGCATTATGTTCAACGCTAAAATAAATAAAATATTACATAGGGGTTTTCTGCGAATCACAAATATTGATCTTAAACACGGCAAGAATTCGTTGGACGAACGCATTTGCATATTACGGTACACGAGCGTGAAAATAGCTCGTTGGCGATGTAAAAAAATAACTTTAGGGGAAAACATGGTGATGATAGATAGTGAAAATCAATCTATTTGCAATAAAGGTTTACATGCAGCAATGCAAGCAAACGTTTACATACAGCAATGCAATAAAAGGTTTACGTGCAGTTTAAGTGCAATAAAACTTTACGTGCACCAATGCACGCAATGCAGCAATGAAGCAATGTAATGCTACGGCCAATACAATATTACACGGGTTTCTGCCAATCACAAATATATGTGTGAAACATTTTGCAATAATTCATTGGACGAAAGCATTTGCATATTACGGTACACGAGCATGAAAATGGCTCATTCACAATGTAACAATAGCTTTGGAGGAAAAACATGGTGATCATTGAAAGGGAATTTACCGCTATTTGCAACAAAACATTGACGTGCAGCAATATACGCAAACGTTTACGTGCAGCATTGCAATAATAGGTTTACGTGCAGTTTAAGTGTAACAAAAGGGTTATGTGCAGCAATGCACGCAAATCAGCAATGCAGCAATGCAATGGCACAACCAATAAAATGTTATACTGGGTTTCTACAAATCACAAATATTGGTGTGAAACAGTGTCACGTATTTTGCACCGTGAAAATCCACCTATTTGCAATAAAAGGATTAAAGTACAGCCAATGATATTTTTGCCTGACCTTTCATTTCAAATATTTCGCTGGCAGATTCTCAATGCTGGATTATTACGCGATTCAAGCTGACAAAGCAAATTTTTAGGTATATCAATAGCAGACTAAGATAATTCAAAGATAAGTACCAGTAGCTATGGTATAATTAGATGCGAGCACTAATCTTTTATTAACATATCAGATTAAGAGGAGTAATATATAGATTAGTGGGCCGTCTAAAGCTGGTAACCCACTAC
>JASANE010010248.1:0-17430 GCA_030248225.1 Trileptium ribeirensis
TATATCCTGGGCGTGTATGTAAAGAAAAATTTCCACTGACGATGTTCCGTTTGCAGATAATATATTTTTCAGTGCAAAAGTTGCCGCGAGCGCTATGCCACTCTTATTAAATACGCAGTGTTGCAAATAATTGCTGAAATTGTAATAATTTGTCGTACTGTTTAATAATATGGGCGTTGTCAATTTTGTTCTATTCCACGTGCTTACAATAGCAATTGCAGTACTAATCAATAAGGCAAGTTTTAGAATTAAACAAAAACTTAATAACTTTGCAGCCATATACATTTAAGTAGCAACATAATTTTAATTGTTCAAAATATTCCTCCCATGAAATTGGTGTCAAAGTTTCTGACTAACTCTCTTGCTTAAACATATTTGATTGCTCTATTTTGCAATAATTATTTTAATTCTACGATAATTAATCATAGCATTCACCAGATAGTTTAGAATTGAAAATAGATGTGTGTGCGAATGTGATACCTGCTAGTAAAACGTAATTAATACTTTATTTAACTTACTACGCCGCTATACGTTACGACGGACATGTTCACAATCATTTTCAAAATTTAAAGCTTTCCAAGTTATTGGATTATTTTTTAGTGTTTCCTTAAACATTTTCTTTAGATTACGAGATGTGTCTGTCTGTTAAATTTATATTTATTTTATGATAATGCATCCGTCAGTATTTTTATATATTAAAGAAACCGCAAAATTTCGGAAGGTGACGTTATGAATATGCTGTATGGATATACAGGTATTGTAGAACCTAAATTAATGACATCTCTGTGCTTATGTACAGTTATTCCGGGAGCAACATCGTCTAGGATTGACGTTATATTTCATGTTTTGAAAATTTAATCTGTAGTTATAATTGTTTCAGGCATCTGGGAAACCTGTAGAGAGTCAGCTTGACTCTGAAACACTCCGAAGAAACCTTATGGACTTTCAGCAACAACATGCAGGTATGTGAAATTTTTCTGTGGTATTTCAAATAATATATTTATTTTAATTTAATTAATCATGATTAAATTATTGTTGTTTTTATTATTATTATTATGTATTAGTGCTACTGTTATTACATCCTATTTGATGTGTTATTGGTGATCTTTTGCATATTCATACTAGAGTTCAGCTGTATAAACTCTAAGTTGAAAATTCGACACTTGATTGCAGAAAATATTTTTTTCAGCAATCGTGTAGTTCCGATTTGGAATAACCTCAGTAATTATATTGTAAGTGCATCTTAACTTCCGATTTTTTAAAAACTCTCCAGTTTAGGTATTTTTTCTGATTTTTGTGGGCATTGAATTGTAGTCAGTCAATTGACCCATTCATTGGCCATCATGCCAAATATGTAATTTTTCTTTATATGGAGCAATACGTAACTGAACGAAGAACTACAAATACGATTGCTTGCAAACACAAAATGGACTACACTCAAAATTATTTTTATGATATTTAAAAGAAATTTCTTTGATTTTTGCATCATCAGATATTCTTTTGAAATTCTAAGAATAATGTTTTAAAGAATTATCTTATGAATAAAAATATTTTAAAATCTTATTCGGGGACAGTTGCGAAATTGAAATTGCCCTAAAAATTTACATCGGGACAATCAATATCTGTAAGTCGCTAAAGAAATTAATAGTACAGCGAAATTTGAAATTTTAGTTGACCGAGCTGGAATTTACACAAATCAGCTAAAACCTAGTTTATATTAAGCATTAAATAAGGCGTGTTGATAAGTTTTAGTTTTAGCTTAAGTTTTGAATACATTTTGAGTTAAGTTCATGTATTAAAATCAGAGCAAATGTTGAAAAAATTTTTAAACAAAATTTTACAAAATATCACAAATGTGGGTATTGAATTTTTGAAGCATTCCCAATTTTCTAAATTATTCAAATTCAAATTGCACAAACTCTTGATCAAACATTGTTCAGAGATAACTCTAAAAATAAATATAATTAAATTATAAATTGAAAAATTGAACCTATGCTCCCATAAAAAATATCAAAATTAAACTTCGAGTTCTATAAATGGTTTGACAAACTTATTTTTACGTTCCTAAAATATTTTCTCAACTATATTTTTATGCCTTCACCAGTAGATTCAATAACCCTAAAATTTTTTGGTTTATGCGCTGTTCACAGAGATCTGGGTGCACGAACTGGACGTCGTAACTTATCACCGGGCGATGTATAATACAAATAGCATTGCCAGCGCACTTAGCATTTATACTTCTACAAATGCTATTCCAGCTGCAATAAGATTTGAATTTATTATTGTTGACGCTATGCATGCAAAATTAAATGCTAAATGTGCTGACACAACCTTGTAATAGATCGTCGTGGCAATGAGTTACTCTGTGTGATTCGCAAACGCATATGCCTGTGAATGACGCCTTGTGCTTTGAATTTGTGTGAATTCACCAGAATTTTGGCAAAAAGAGTATGTAATCCCTAGGGTGCGTACGTTATTAAAAACGTTATTTAACTGGTTTATTATTATAATTATGCGGCGTTCACGTTATAATGTCCCCGCTGTTTGGAACTTTTGACCCCCTGTAGTCGCGACCCTACCGTATAGACAGTAAGGGTGACACCCATACTGTAAATCAAATGCCGAGGGTGTACGACACACCCTTAGCTACTAAATTTTTTCTAGACAGTGTCGTACCCACCCTTAGCTACCAATTTGGCGCGAATTAACTATAACGGACACCGTCTGTAGCGAATGCGGTTTATTAGTCAACTGTCCTGTGGAGTTTTTCCTAAATTCTCGATATTTGTATCTATCCCATATGAACATTGCTCAAATAATTCCGAACAGTGTCAATAAAACTGCCAGAAGACACGGTGTGCCTGACACTGTCGGCAAGTGGTAATACGCGTAACTAGCTACCGTTGAAATAATTTATTAAAAACATGGGGTGTCTAAGACACCCTGTTGTCAACAGTGTGTCTGACACTGTGTGGGGTACTTAGGTTCCAAACGTTGGGGACATTATAACCTGAACGCCGCATTAGATTGTACCCTGAGGCGCTCGAATTTTATAAAATTTTAAATTTTATTGCCTGTATCTATGCAGCGATGTTGTGACAAGATCTATATTTATATTTTAGGCAGCCTATCCGCTAACCGGAGCCTCAGTCGACTCGTGGTGCGCGACTAATCATCCACATTGCTTTCGAATAGAATGTGAACAGGTGAGAACGTGGTATACTTTATAAGTGGAAAAGCTAGTGTCATTGAGTCAAATTCGACTCCATGACACTAGGGTGTGGTTTCGTTATTACTCGACTCAACGAACCACAATCTTAGTGTCTTGAGTCGAATTCAACTCATAACGAAATCACACACTAAACTGTTGAATCGAATTCGACTCATAATGTAACCACACCCTAGTTTCGTTGAGTCAAATTCGACTCATAACGTAGCCACACCCTAGTGTCGTTGAGTAAAATTCGACGAATAACGTAACCACACCCTAGTGTCATTATGCTGATTCAAGTCTTAACAAAAGAATAATGGAGCTTTCTACGCCTCGTAGGGTTCCAAAATATCGTAATTGGAACTGGTTATAGTTATACTTTCGGCACAATAAAGCATAAGATCCATAGTAAATAGTAGTAGGCTCAGGTAGAAAGGTCCATCTACGTCTAAATTTTTTGAAAGACGCTGATCCAGGCGGCGCCGCTTGGGGTTCCAGACAGTTTCCTATCAATCTGACCAAGGAGGTCCCTGAACGGTGTCCATTGTGTTTTGTTTGATTTCAGACGATTTGATAGATATATTATTATTTTTAATAATTTGTTGTACTTACGTTATATATTAATCGTTGCAAAAGTATAGAAGGTAAATATTTTTCATAATTTATGAGTTTGTATTAGAAATGAGAAGTTAGGCCCGAAGGCCGGCCCAAAACAGGACCGAACTGGCCCATGGGCCGTGCCGTGCCGGATAGATCTGTCTCATTATCGTTAGTGCCGGATCGGGCTTCGAATCCGAGGTGAAATTTTCTGGCCCGGCTTAGCTGCCAATTTTCAAAAAGCTCGAAACTCCGCCCGAAGCCCGGCCTGAAAAGTTTGAAAACAAACTAAAAGAGAAAATAAAAATACAATACAAATATATTGCACGGGTAACTAAAGTATTGTGTGTACGCGAATAGTTACAATAACTCCTATTAGTCAGCACTGAAGATTTGATAGTGTATTGTCTGCTACCAACAGCACTCCACTGCCCTGTGCCTAGTTTAACCGAGTTCAAACGAAAATATCCGGGTTCGAGTTTTGTGTGGTTAAAAAAGTTTCCTCAACGCTATACGAAACTTGAAATGGTTCATCAAATTTAGTTCATCTTTAGGTTACTCTTTATTCCATCTCAGATAACAAATTTAGCCAAGTTATTTAACCACTGCTTCAGATATATAAAGGATTCCATTTAAAGGCTCCATGTAACACTTCCAGTTTTAAAAATTTGGTTGTGTGATACTGTTTGGTGAATACAGAATCGATTGATGGGGAGTCGTATTTCATTCAGTATAATGACTAATAGCTTTGTGGCAGTGATATTGATTAAAATCGATTGATTGCTTTATGATTTGCGGATTACACATATTAAAATTGCGGTTCCAGATTTTCTTATATAGATTGCTCGGGTCAAGCGTTATCATTGCTTGGATTCTATAGGGCATTCAACAGTACCTCTTTGGGGATATAATACCTTTTTAATTGGCTAGCTGAAATTGAAACCTAGACACATTATCATTTCAATATATTTGGGATTCGGTAAGAAAGTAATATTTTTAGACATAAGCATATCACCTAAAATAGACTTTTTTCGGGCCGGGCCGGATCTGCTCAGTTGTCATTCAGGCTCCGGCCGAGCCTCGGGCCTGCTCTTCAAAATTTCGGGCCGGACAAGACCGGGACTAAAAAAATTGGGCCCGTTCTCGCCTCCAGTTTGTACTTCGGTCAGTTTAGGGTTTTCGCTGAATGATGCTAATTAATATTTGAGGGTAGTACATTTTTTGTAGTGAACATTGTCATCTATGAACTACATACACGCGGCACAATCTGTTTTAAAATATAAGGTAGTTAAGATTGTAAATACTAATCTTTTGACAAGAATAAAATTATATAAACCAATGGCCAGATATTATTTGCCAAATTTGTAGAAAGCAGACCATTAGTTGGTGCGGGCAAATGGGAAACGGACCTATGAAAAAGAATTATTACATTCATTTTGCTATTCATATATATATATGTATATATATGAATATATATACGTAATATATATAATGTATGAATGTATAACTAAATTTGAGGTCCCATAAGAAATTTCTACCCCATCCCCCAGCTTAGCTGGTATGGGACTACGGGCTTAGCAGCGGGATGTAAGATACGTGTGCTTTGTTGCCTGGATGCTGTGCAAAAAAAGTATACCCGTTGTTCCCAATTATGTCGGATCCGAATCGAATTTTATATATAGTGTGCAGACTATATCCGATCCGATCCGAAATAGCATGCACATTTTTTTTCGAGTGCGATTAGTATAAAGTAGTGCGAAAAATAAATACATATACATACACACGACTACGATAGCTATATGAATTTGGATCACTTCGGATGCAATGCGAACATAATATGGATCTACTCAGATCGGATCGGATCGGTTCGGATCGGATTCAATGTGAACATGGCCATATCCAAGGCTTGATAGCTTTGATAGCTTGATAGCCTTTTGCCTATACCGGCAAACAAAATACATAAACGCTGATGATTTTTAAACTCACAGAATTTTTAATAACTTGTAATTATATAATACTATCAACCTCTATAAGGAGACTATCCCTGCGGAGAATTGTTTGTACGAAAAGAAACTAAATGAAAATTAAAAGTCTTAATGCGACGTTCACGTTATAATATCCACCACTAATATGTGATTTAATAGATGGTGTCACCCACACCCTTGATAAAAAACTTTTCACGGTGTCTGTCTATTACACTGTCTTTTTTCGCCCAGTCTGCTAGGTATTATTAAAGAGTTAAAAATTATGTACTCTGTCAGGTCCACGGTGTTATATACGCTTTTGTATGACACACTCCGCTGTGCATAAGTTCCAAACAGCAGGGTATTATAACGTGACCGTCGCATATGATTTCAATCATCAATTATTGATTAAATAATGCTGATTTCATAGATCGAAATATAAAAATAAATTTAGATTGTCCTAACTGCATCGACAAGCGATGAAGATGAACTCGTTGCCTGGTTAGCTGCACTACAAGATGCAACACGAATGTAAGCAAAGCTGATTTTGTTTGGAAATATGAGCTCTCTCTTCTCTCTCTTTCTTTCTCTCTCTTTCTCTCAATTCCTCTCTCTCTTTCTCTCAATTCCTATCTCTCGTTCTCTCAATTCCTCTCTCTCTCTTTCTTGCTCTCTATCTGTCTCTCTTGTATATCTCTGTATCTCTCCTCTCCTCCTCACGCGCTGTCATATATTTCTCTCTCTCCGTTCATGAAAACACGAAAACAAGAGAGATAATAAAACATTGTTTTAAAATTATTTGATTCTGATACTCTGAAATTTTGATACAAATCTCTTAACACAAACCTACCTGTGCTACAACTGACTTGTAAAACTACAGCTAATTTAGCTAAACGTGCGTTAACGCATTTTGATGCATGACTTTAACTATATAAGCTGTGTTACAATTATTATTACCGTTGGAAGATCAGTATTTGTTTGCCAAAAGGGCTACCAAGGATTGTTAAACTTAGATAAGTTAAAAATTACTAAACAAGTAATTACTTTATCGCAATGTGCAAAAAGGATCAGGACAAAATCATTGCAAAAACTCCAAACGTTTACGCCCAGGACAGACTTTTAAGTTGGGGCTTGACGCGTATACGCCACTTAACCACAGGAAACTATGGGAACAGAAGTTTAAAACCGATATATGATAGATTTTTATCACTGGGTTGTATCATTAGGTTGGACTATAAACCAGGTGAGTTGTTGAAAAGTTTTAGATACTGACTCATGCGCATTCTCATGTAAGGGCTAAACTAACCGATAATACTGTCCATGCAACCTGGCGATAATTTAGATATATTAAGAGAAACATCCTAGGTTTTGGAAAATCTGTCTTTGCTGGAGCTCATTTTTCCACGTTGGACGTCCAACTACACTTAAAATTTCTACATGTTCATGTGGGGCAGGAATGTGACTCTGCTCAGGTTCCACCCAATAGGTCACCCCCTTCCCGAAGACCCGTCTACTCCCCTTGAGACCTTGAAACTTGGGCATGTATGTTAAAAATGGCCATCGACCTGTGGTTCTATACTAAGAGCTATTAAGGGTACGCTGTATTTTAAAGCTGTGGTTTTAACAATTTATTCAAAATGGCCTTCATTATCTCACTGACACTACCGTATGTTATTATTCCAGTACTATCGCACGTCTATTTAAATATTGGAAAAATGTTTTCTTTCGAAGCTTTCTGAAGAGTTCACCGGTCTTAATACCTGTTGCGAACGTCTCGGCAGCGCATTTGATCACGGAAATTTCAGTTTTTTATTTATCGCCGCCAAAATAAAATTTTCGCCTCAAAATTCGAGTTCTGAAACTAAACATGACATAGTAAAGTTTGTAAAAAATATTTTCAATCAAGCTCAAAAGTCTATACTGACTATATTCAGCTAAGAATTAAAATGAAACTGGTATTTCACAAGTGTTTTTCGAATAAAAACTTTTTTGCTCCGTTCGCTGTTTCGATCTTGCATGAATTTCCATAGAGATTGATTCACAAGTAAGTTTATTCTCGTAATATGCCACAAATAAATCTATACCTATAAGGATTACGTAATACATGTCATCTTATATCTCGAACATTCAACAAATGTATTAGCATTAAATTTTTACTCCGAATTAGTTGCTTAACACCTTATTGTAATTATTTACTCAGCTGGTTTTGAATTGGCATTTTTATAAATATCTGTTTCATATGTTTTTTAAAATATACATTCTGTAAATTTTTACTTGTTTTTGAACATTTTATATACTAAAAATATTGTTTTATAGCTATATTTTTAGATCGCTGGAAAATATAATCCTGGGTACAACAATGATCGAAGAACTAGAAAATCACGGTTTGAAGCTTCATCAAGAAAAATACCATTACGAGGGTAAACAAGGATTAAAATTCTCGTTTTAGATGGCTCGAAAATATAATCCTGAGGACAACAATGATCGAAGAACTAGAAAATCACGGTTTGAAGCTTCATCAAGAAAAATACCATTACGAGGGTAAACAAGGATTAAAATTCTCGTTTTAGATGGCTCGAAAATATAATCCTGGGCACAACAATGATCGAAGAACTAGAAAATCACGGTTTGAAGCTTCATCAAAAAATACCATTACGAGGCTAAACAAAGATTAAAATTCTCGTTTTAGATCGTGCGAAAATGTAATCCTGGCTACAACAATGATCTAAAAATTAGAAAATCACGGCTTGAAGCTTCATCAAGAAAAATACCATTACGAGGGTAAACAAGGCTTAACAAGTGGAGTTGGAGGAATGCTGCGGTTCTTGTGGATATGGTCCTGAGTACTTAGTGTGGGGTCATCGTATCAACGTATGGAAACAGGTTGAACAACGCTTTGTATAGCAGGACCTTTTAACTTCAAATATAAAAAACTTGCTCCCTTTTTAGGATTCGAAATTTTTGCCGTTGCTTAAATGCTCGAGAAACACCTCCCGAATAGCTTAGTGGTTAGAGTAGACAGTTTTGGCTGGGCGCTGAAAGAACTGGGTTCAACCCCACTTTGGGGAAAAAGTTTGTACAAAATATAGTATAATTTAAGGTAGCTAGGCATGGGCACGTTCCAACTTTAGTAGGCTTTATTTCTTACTGCATGTTGGAATTGTGTGTAACTCGCTTTCAGATTAAACGATTAATCCGGTAAGTGCCGGTAATTATGCAATGAAGTACTCATAATGGTGGTTTAGAACGGCTTAGTACAGCAAACCGTTTTACGGTTGGATTAAAAGGCAATATGGACAGGACGGTGCAATAGTTCAATGTTATTTTAGTTCAAAACGTCCTGGTCGTATACCTGTAGGAGAAACAATTGCCGTTAAAAATGCACTGTATTGGTTCAACCTTTTGAGTTGTCTAGGTCAATCTTGCGAGTTGTATGGTTCAACCTTGTGAGTTCTGTGTATACCTTGTGAGTTGTCTGGGTTAACTATGGGAGTTGTGTGGGACAACCTTCTGAGTGTTATATGGGTCACCCTTGTAAGTTGTCTGAGTCAACCTGGGTAGTTGTCATATAATATTGTTTTGATGAAATAATTCGTGTAACAAAATCTAAGTACATTAGTTGTATAGAAATATCAAATATATTTTTAAATATGTTTCAACTATAATGTATTTTTACTGCTGGGTTTACCCTAAATAATACCAAACACTAACGCGGCAAAACACAGCTTTGATCCCTCTATTTTTTAACTTAAAAAGACAGCTCCACATGTTGTTCCAAACTGTAAGCTATGGTCACGTAGGAATCATTAACATATTGCGACAGATGCTTTACCAAGTAATATACACCGTAAAACGCGTTGAATTAAAAATTAATGATTGTAAATTTCTGTGCTGTAAATAGATCATTCTGTTTCTTGGATATTGAACTGCAATTCAGAGCTTTATTGCAAGATCTGCTATTGTTCAGGAACAGATGGTCGGATATCTCCATAATTTTTACTGCTTATTAAATTTAACGTCAGTACGTAACAGTAAACAGATGTTTCTGTATGTTGGTTGTTCCAAGAGCATTGGTACATAAAACCCACATTTGGACTAAAATCAAGTCGAATTTTCTTGTCTCAGTCTTTAAAATGGTAGCCGATAGTGATGTGATAAACATTTTGGCAATACAAAACTCAAGCCATTGCCACAGTAAGCCCACAAAGTACCCCATAGCATCTTTAACAGTCCGAATAAGGGAGTAAAAAGAAACAATTTTGTGTAAAAATCGCGTAGGTATTGCTATTGTTACTATCGCTTGATGATTTTTGGTGGTATTCTGTTTAAATTGTGATAATGGGTGTACCTATGAGCTGAATACTATATAATTAATATTTTCCTAACAGCGCCTAAATCACAGAACAGACCAATATTTTGAAAAAATATTCATACATATATCGCCGTTAAAATTTATAGCTTTCAGAATATTGGTTATATTTCGCTAAAAAGTTATCTATACATGTGACGGCTCTATGACAGGCGAACACTACACATTGCGGCGTTCGCGTTATAATGTCCCCGGTGTTTGGAACTTTTGAGCCCCTGTAGTCGCGACCCTACCTTATAGACAGTCAGGGTGACACCCATACTGTAAATCAATTGCCGATGGTGTACGGCACACCCTACCTACTAAATATTTTCTTGACAGTGTCGTACACACCCATAGCTACCAATTTGGCGCGAACTAACTACAACGGACACCGTCTGTCGCTAATGCGGTTTATTAGTCAACTGTCCTGTGTAGTTTTTCTAAGTTCTCAATATATGCATCAAGCAAATATGAACATTGTTCAAATAATTCCGAACACTGTCAATAAAACTGCCAGAAGACACGGTGTGCCTGACACTATCGAGAAGTGGCAATACGCGTAACTAGCTACCGTTGAAAAAATTTATTAAAAACTTGGGGGTGTCTACCCTGTTGTCAACCGTGTGTCTGACACTGTGTGGTGTACATGGTTCCAAACGTTGGGGACATTATAACGTGAACGCCGCAAGTTCGCCCCAGGTTTCAGATGTGGCTACTAAATATTTTCTGGACCAGAATCAAACCAAATACTATCAAACCAAATGCTATCGTTTGTATCTTTGCAATGATCTCTATTTGCTGATCATCTATTTGCTTATATACTACTATTATTCATGATTTGATATTCATTATTTAAAAGCAATGACGCTGAATCCCAACAATGTGTGAGCGCAGTATTTAATTAACTATAAATATAATGAATAAATGAATTTAATAATTTATTCTAACACACTTTTAACATTTTAAATTATATCTTTACATATTTACATATTACATCTTTACATCTTTACATATTTGCAGGTCGTCTAGAGTGCGAATCATCATCGTTGCGTGACGAAATTGATCGCTGTGAGGTAAAAATACCAATAGTCAACTTTAACGCTTACCAATCAACGTTTAACACCTTCGAATCACTGGTGCCACGAATTGAACCGGGGATTGCGTAATTGTGATAAAGCATTCACAAACCACGGAGCTATTTTAAATCGATCCATCGCTGATAAGCATTCACAAACCACGGAGCTATTTTAAATCGATCCATCGCTGATAAGCATTCACAAACCACGGAACTATTTTAAATCGATCCATCGCTGATAAGCATTCACAAACCACGGAACTATTTTAAATCGATCCATCGCTGATAAGCATTCACAAACCACGGAACTTTTTTAAATCGATCCATCGCTGATAAGCATTCACAAACCACGGAGCTATTTTAAATCGATCCATCGCTGATAAGCATTCACAAACCACGGAGCTATTTTAAATCGATCCATCGCTGATAAGCATTCACAAACCACGGAGATATTTTAAAGCGATCCATCGCTGATAAGCATTCACAAACCACGGAGCTATTTTAAATCGATCCATCGCTGATTAGCATTCACAAACCACGGAGCTATTTTAAATCGATCCATCGCTGATAAGCATTCACAAACCACGGAGCTATTTTAAATCGATCCATCGCTGATAAGTATTCACAAACCACGGAGCTATTTTAAATCGATCCATCGCTGATAAGCATTCACAAACCACGGAGCTATTTTAAATCGATCCATCGCTGATAAGCATTCACAAACCACGGAACTATTTTAAATCGATCCATCGCTGATAAGCATTCACAAACCACGGAGCTATTTTAAAGCGATCCATCGCTGATAAGCATTCACAAACCACGGAGCTATTTTAAATCGATCCATCGCTGATAAGCATTCACAAACCACGGAGCTATTTTAAATCGATCCATCGCTGATAAGCATTCACAAACCACGGAACTATTTTAAATCGATCCATCGCTGATAAGCATTCACAAACCACGGAGCTATTTTAAATCGATCCATCGCTGATAAGCATTCACAAACCACGGAGCTATTTTAAATCGATCCATCGCTGATAAGCATTCACAAACCACGGAGCTATTTTAAAGCGATCCATCGCTGATAAGCATTCACAAACCACGGAGCTATTTTAAATCGATCCATCGCTGATTAGCATTCACAAACCACGGAGCTATTTTAAATCGATCCATCGCTGATAAGCATTCACAAACCACGGAGCTATTTTAAAGCGATCCATCGCTGATAAGCATTCACAAACCACGGAGCTATTTTAAATCGATCCATCGCTGATAAGCATTCACAAACCACGGAGCTATTTTAAATCGATCCATCGCTGATAAGCATTCACAAACCACAGAGCTATTTTAAATCGATCCATCGCTGATAAGCATTCACAAACCACGGAACTATTTTAAATCGATCCATCGCTGATAAGCATTCACAAACCACGGAACTATTTTAAATCGATCCATCGCTGATAAGCATTCACAAACCACGGAGCTATTTTAAATCGATCCATCGCTGATAAGCATTCACAAACCACGGAACTATTTTAAATCGATCCATCGCTGATAAGCATTCACAAACCACGGAGCTATTTTAAAGCGATCCATCGCTGATAAGCATTCACAAACCACGGAGCTATTTTAAATCGATCCATCGCTGATAAGCATTCACAAACCACGGAGCTATTTTAAATCGATCCATCGCTGATAAGCATTCACAAACCACGGAGCTATTTTAAATCGATCCAATAAGCATTCACAAACCACGGAGCTATTTTAAATCGATGCATCGCATCAATGCTAAATCTGGCAACAATGCTCTAGCGGAAACATACGCTACACCGACTAATTTTGTTAAGCCACAAACTACTTGATATTTTATAATTTTGCTTAAAACATCGGGTTGTACTTTTAAAAGTGTGAAACATTTAAAGGGAATTTAGGTATATCATAAAACTTTCTGTTTCTAAGTTATAATCTTCGTACACCGATATTATCGATTGGACTACTAACAAAACTCCTCAAAGGCCACATACAAATCATGTTTCCATGCTGGCTATTCGCTACCTCGTGCATGAAAAATCTCAGCAAAATTACAAGTCAGGAAAAATTTGGGGATACTTAAAGAAAAAAATTACGGGATATGGTGAAAATTATTGGTTATCCTTCTACGCTAGAAATTCTATCTCTCAACCCGGTCGACCGTGGACACCTATGGCTTACAAATCTACCATGGAATGCCTTTATTTGGTAATTACCGCATGGTTTAGAATGCAATGTTAATTTGGCCATTGATGTTTCATACATGTTGTATATATCATAAACTCAAGACATGAACATTTCAAATTTATGCAGTAGCCTTATACTGTAGGGATGTCACTCCAATAATATTATATAGATTGTGATATTGGAACTTTTTGGTTATGCCCTCCTCAACCGGAATTCCGTCAATTTTGAAAGTAAAGCTAAAATTTTGGTACCAATCGATTTAGCTCATTGAGCTGGTTCAGAAATACCCATGTTACCCACATCCCTGACAATTTTTTTCGACTGTTTGAGGTCCCAATGGTGCCCTCTCCTGAACCCAAAATTTTTTTTCTACGAACTAGGGACTGTTCGACTCGGCATGATGAGAAAAATCGACTGGTGTATAATTTATTGAAATATACCCCACCGTTAGAAAGTTATGAGGGTCCAAGTAACCCTGAGGGGCAGAAATAATATGCAGGCTATACCGTTCTGGGTATACTAAGCCGTAGTCTATATAGACCTATGGTCATTATATGAGGCATACACTAATTTATACTTTAATAGTAGCTTTAATTTATAATTTTTTAGTTTTTTTAAAATTTTAGTATCTTCAACGCACAATTAATCGTCTCCTGAAACAAATCGCATCGCTGACAGAAGATGTACGTTTGCTCAGAGGTAACGTGGCCAGTCTTGAGAGGTATATAAAAGTGGTATATTGAATAACTGTAATTATTTACTGTAATAAAAAGGCATATGGGCAATGGATCTTTTTGCATTTTTAATTTAAGCCAATGTTTATTAATCCTTCGGTTTTTAAAAATTTTAACCTGTATCACCAGATCTTCTAGCTTTGAACAATTATTAATCCTGTTTTATTTCAGCGGCGAGGTTGTGACAATGTGTTAACCGTTTCTGCATGCTGAAAAAATTGTTAGCTCAATCTAATGGATCGCTCGTTCAGTAACATCATATATTCCTTTCCACATTGTCAGGATCTTATTGATTATTTACGTTGTTTTATTTTAGTGGCGAGGTTGTGACAATGTGTCGATCGTTTTCGGATGCTGAAAAAATTATCAGCTCAATCTAATAGATCGCTCGTTCAGTATCATCATATATTCTTTTCCAGATTGTCAGGATCTGATTGATTATTTACGTTGTTTTATTTCAGCGGCGAGGTTGTCACAATGTGTCGACCGTTTCCGGATGCTGAAAAAAATATTAGCTCAATCTAATAGATCGCTCGTTCAGTATCATCATATATTCTTTTCCAGATTGTCAGGATCTGATTGATTATTTACGTTGTTTTATTTCAGCGGCGAGGTTGTCACAATGTGTCGACCGTTTCCGGATGCTGAAAAAAATATTAGCTCAATCTAATAGATCGCTCGTTCAGTATCATCATATATTCTTTTCCAGATTGTCAGGATCTGATTGATTATTTACGTTGTTTTATTTCAGCGGCGAGGTTGTCACAATGTGTCGACCGTTTCCGGATGCTGAAAAAAATATTAGCTCAATCTAATAGATCGTTCGTTCAGTATCATCATATATTCTTTTCCAGATTGTCAGGATCTGATTGATTATTTACGTTGTTTTATTTCAGCGGCGAGGTTGTCACAATGTGTCGACCGTTTCCGGATGCTGAAAAAATATTAGCTCAATCTAATAGATCGCTCGTTCAGTATCATCATATATTCTTTTCCAGATTGTCAGGATCTGATTGATTATTTACGTTGTTTTATTTCAGCGGCGAGGTTGTCACAATGTGTCGACCGTTTCCGGATGCTGAAAAAATATTAGCTCAATCTAATAGATCGCTCGTTCAGTATCATCATATATTCTTTTCCAGATTGTCAGGATCTGATTGATTATTTACGTTGTTTTATTTCAGCGGCGAGGTTGTCACAATGTGTCGACCGTTTCCGGATGCTGAAAAAATATTAGCTCAATCTAATAGATCGCTCGTTCAGTATCATCATATATTCTTTTCCAGATTGTCAGGATCTGATTGATTATTTACGTTGTTTTATTTCAGCGGCGAGGTTGTCACAATGTGTCGACCGTTTCCGGATGCTGAAAAACATGTTAGCTCAATCTAATAGATCGCTCGTTCAGTATCATCATATATTCTTTTCCAGATTGTCAGGATCTGATTGATTATTTACGTTGTTTTATTTCAGCGGCGAGGTTGTCACAATGTGTCGACCGTTTAAGGATGCAGAAAAAAAATTTACTCCATCTCAATAGATCGCTCGCTCAGTATCATCATATATTCTTTTCCAGATTGTCAGGATCTGATTGATTATTTACGTTGTTTTATTTCAGCGGCAGCAACAAAAAACAACCCACAAAAAAACCAAAAAACCAATAAATATCCCAAACAAAAAACAAACAACAAATCCACAAAAAAAACCAATAACCCAAACAAATACCCAAACAAAAAACATCACCAACAAACCCACAAAAAAACCAATCAAAATCCCCCAAAAACACCCAACAAAAAACATCACCCAACAAACCCAACAAAAAAATAACACCAAAATCCCCAAAAACCCAACAAAAAACAACAAAACTCACACAACAATCACAAAAAAAACAAAAAACAAACCAAAAAACACACAACAACACCCACAAAACATAACCCAAAAACACCCACAAAAAACATCACCACACATGTCTCGACCTCCATGTTCCAAAAAAACATGTTAGCTCAATCTAATAGATCGCTCGTTCAGTATCATCATATATTCTTTTCCAGATTGTCAGGATCTGATTGATTATTTACGTTGTTTTATTTCAGCGGCGAGGTTGTCACAATGTGTCGACCGTTTCCGGATGCTGAAAAAATATTAGCTCAATCTAATAGATCGCTCGTTCAGTATCATCATATATTCTTTTCCAGATTGTCAGGATCTGATTGATTATTTACGTTGTTTTATTTCAGCGGCGAGGTTGTCACAATGTGTCGACCGTTTCCGGATGCTGAAAAAATATTAGCTCAATCTAATAGATCGCTCGTTCAGTATCATCATATATTCTTTTCCAGATTGTCAGGATCTGATTGATTATTTACGTTGTTTTATTTCAGCGGCGAGGTTGTCACAATGTGTCGACCGTTTAAGGATGCAGGAAAAAATATTAGCTCAATCTAATAGATCGCTCGTTCAGTAACATCATATATTCTTTTCCAAATTGTCAGGATCTGATTGATTATTTACGTTGTTTTATTTCAGCGGCGAGGTTGTCACAATGTGTCGACCGTTTCCGGATGCTGAAAAAAATATTAGCTCAATCTAATAGATCGTTCGTTCAGTATCATCATATATTCTTTTCCAGATTGACAGGATCTGATTGATTATTTACGTTGTTTTAATTTAGTGGCGAGGTTGTGACAATGTGTCGATCGTTTCCGGATGCTGAAAAAATATTAGCTCAATCTAATAGATCGCTCGTTCAGTAACATCATATATTCTTTTCCAAATTGTCAGGATCTGATTGATTATTTACGTTGTTTTATTTCAGCGGCGAGGTTGTCACAATGTGTCGACCGTTTCCGGATGCTGAAAAAATATTAGCTCAATCTAATAGATCGCTCGTTCAGTATCATCATATATTCTTTTCCAGATTGTCAGGATCTGATTGATTATTTACGTTGTTTTATTTCAGCGGCGAGGTTGTCACAATGTGTCGACCGTTTCCGGATGCTGAAAAAATATTAGCTCAATCTAATAGATCGCTCCTGCAGTATCATCATACATTCTTTTCCAGATTGTCAGGATCTGATTGATTATTTACGTTGTTTTATTTCAGCGGCGAGGTTGTCACAATGTGTCGACCGTTTCCGGATGCTGAAAAAAATATTAGCTCAATCTAATAGATCGCTCGTTCAGTATCATCATATATTCTTTTCCAGATTGTCAGGATCTGATTGATTATTTACGTTGTTTTATTTCAGCGGCGAGGTTGTGACAATGTGTCGACCGTTTCC
>JASANE010010250.1:0-14874 GCA_030248225.1 Trileptium ribeirensis
TGGTTAAATAAGGCCTATAATACAACGAAAATAGATTTGATTTATATTTTAGCAAAAATAGGCGCTGAAATGGGCACGAAAATAAATCCACTTGCTGTACTAAAATCAGTTTTACCCAAAATCGAAACACAAATATATCACCGGTACAATTTTGAATCTCTAACAATACAAAAAGAAATCCTTAGCTATCGCGTAGTCAATTTGTTTGTCATGCGTAGCTGAAAAGTACAAAAATCTGCACTCGCTGTAGTAACACAATCTTTATCCTAGCTTTATTGCCGTTTCGCCGAATTGGTCCGCTAAATTCGTGTAGTCATCAATAACATCGAAAAGTTAACCACAACTGAATTTTGGACTGAAATGCCGAGTCATTGACAGGCTTTGCACGGGTTATGCAGCCGACGTTTTTGCTCAACGCAAAGCATGCAGACAATGATTTTCACTACGTGTTCGAAAACTCGAACTTCAACAATGAAGGATTTACCGACAATAACAAAGCATCTAAATGGAAGGCCGTTGATTTCATTCTACCGTTCTCTCTACGTAATCTCCTACGTTCGATTGTAGAAAAAATTATGGTTGAATAAAGTAAAGTGTTAAGCGATTCTAGTGCGGATTCTAACATTCGATGCTATATACACAACTATATAGCTTTAAGCATTATGTCTTATGTGCCAATGATTATTAATGAAAACGCCAGTTTTAGTTATGGGGAGGTGATGTTGTGGGAAATTATTATTGCTGCCATAAAGTGGGAAACGCCCCCACCTCCTGCCCCCCCCCCACTTTTGCTGCATGACTGTTAGGTACATATACCAATATTTTTGCTACATTATGTTTGCAAATTAGACATCACCAAAACGACTCGTCTACTTTGCAATAAAAATGCAATAAAATACCCGAAACTCAATTTTACAACGAAACCAAAAAAACAAACAAACATTGATATAATATGGTTTAGATTTGGAAAATTTGCTATCTTGTTGGGCTAGAAAATGACAGCCGCAGTTTTATAACAGCACAAACAGCGAATATCTAAAATCCGATACGCGGATAAGACTCTGGCTGCCACCACCATCGACAAAATACCATATAGCTGCAAGCAGCATTGAGTCACCGACATGTCTCTCCGATGGCTGGTTGGAGGAATGGCAGTCGGGCTATTCGGTGCGAGATGGCCAGAGTCTACGTCGACACATGGTTCTCTATCGCTGCTAGACAGTCTTCCTCTCGACGATCTAAATTATGCATATTCACTTTGGAGCTGAGGAATCGAGAAGATTATTACTAACGAGCGTATCGCACTTGTATGGCGTAAGTTGATTACAGAATTCTATAAGATATATTTCTTAAGAGAAGGAAACTCATATCTACCAGCAGTTTTACGCTGCGGATATGTTTATCTAATTACATATTTCGATGTATATATAAATGTATACAAATATTTATTTGAATACTCATTATATATATTTACATATATATATTTATATTTAAGTTATATAGATACATGAACTAAATATATATGCATTTTCTTCCATATCCAATATAGTCCAAAGCGCTGCATTTTGTAATCCTATCCAATTTGCAATTTGTTCCGTTACAAAAAGATATTATGATTAAAATTTAACTTTACCTTCTTACACAAAAACATGTGCTATTCTAGTCGTCACTTCGCCTTCCCTGCCCATAAAAATTTAGTGCTCCGACATGCCCCATACTAAAGGAAGACTTTGCTTAATTTTTTTTAATTTTACATTTTTCTCTGATTAAAAAAGAAATATATGTATTTGCGGGCAACCTTTTTGATTTACAAGGTTTATGCCAATATAACACATTTTTCTCACAGACAAATGCGTGCGAGAACCTGGAAAATTTTAAGATTTGGATTTGTCGCATTCTTTCTTCCAAATATAATCGCATTCTTTCTTCCAAAACATAATTTTCTACGTGCCAGCATTTGATATCAGATGTTCTTCAAAGAATGTTAATGCAGTTTCTTAAACTTAAACTGCATGACTTATTTATAAAGTGTTGCCAATCAGGGACTTGCGAGACCATTTACAGGGAGTAATATAGTGCACAAAATGTTCAAAATGTTGCATTCAGCAATTTAATATGTTAGGTTAAAATATACGTATTGATTAACGTAAGATTGGATAAAAGTTAAAACATAATAACAGTTTGCGAAGGTTGGTATGTTAGTATTTACAAAATTTGATGTGATGGCCTTGTATGGTAACACCATAAACTATTTCCTTCAGTGGAAATGAAGCTTACTGCAATGAAGGAGAAAACTCAGAACAAATTTTATTAACAATAACGGATGGGTGATACACTACAGTAATTGCAAGTACCGTGTAATAACAGAGTAGACGACTGAACAGTCAAACGTAACAACTGATATAATTAAAGATTCAAACTGCTTATGTAGCAGTGCTCAACATGGATAATTAGTAAAAACTAATTACAAAAACAGTTCAGTTGATTTACATGATCATTTGAGCTTCATCAATACATCAAAATTACTTACAACTGCTGATGAAACTATAATATTGTTACTGGCATCAAAACCAGATAGCGTTATTTCAAAAACAAGTGTAGATTTGTTTTTTGGCTGTACATTGTAAAATTCAAAAATGAGTTTATCAAAGACCTGCATTTCTACAACTATAAATACAAATGGATCTTAAAGATGCTAAAAATTCTGAATCAAATCGACTTTACCAAACCAAGGATATCGATGATAGCTTTAAAACTTATATATACACTAATTTTCCAAACCTATTTATTTCCTAGTAAAACATGCTGTATTGATAGCATTAACGTACTGCCCAGTGTATAGAAACACTGTAAAAATTTTAAGGTTAATCAGGCACGACTTTCCCAGGATATAAATAGTAAAAGAAAAATTTTCATGCGTCTTGGCCCAAAGCATAAATTGGATACATTATACCCTATGTTTAGACAATGTCTAAACGACAGCAACAGCAACGAAATAGGGTGTCATGCAGGACAAAACATTTTAGCCAATTAGGTGTCGGATTGTCCACTTCAGATAGCAAAAATGGGCAAAGCTTAATCAGCCGCGACATTCCCCAGATATAAATAGTAAAAAAATTTACATGCGCCTTGGCCCAAAGTATAGATTGGATACATTATACTCTATGTTTAGACAATGTCTAAACGACAGCAACAGCAACGAAATAGGGTCTTATGCAAGACAAAACATTTTAGCCAATTAGGTGTCGGATTGCCTACTTCAGATAGCAAAAAGTAGGCAAAGCTTAATCAACCATGGCATTCCCCGGATATAAATAGTAAAAAAATTCCATGCGTCTTGGTCCAAAGTATAGATTGGATACATTATGCTCTTAGTTTAGACAATGTTTAAACGACAGCAACAGCAACGAAATAGGGTGTCATGCAGGACAAAACATTTTAGCCAATTAGGTGTCGGATTGTCCACTTCAGATAGCAAAAATGGGCAAAGCTTAATCAGCCGCGACATTCCCCAGATATAAATAGTAAAAAATTTACATGCGCCTTGGCCCAAAGTATAGATTGGATACATTATGCTCTTAGTTTAGACAATGTTTAAACGACAGCAACAGCAACGAAATAGGGTGTCATGCAGGACAAAACATTTTAGCCAATTAGGTGTCGGATTGTCCACTTCAGATAACAAAAATGGGCAAAGCTTAATCAGCCGCGACATTCCCCAGATATAAATAGTAAAAAATTTACATGCGCCTTGGCCCAAAGTATAGATTGGATACATTATACTCTATGTTTAGACAATGTCTAAACGACAGCAACAGCAACGAAATAGGGTCTCATGCAAGACAAAACATTTTAGCCAATTAGGTGTCGGATTGCGTAGGCAAAGTTTAATCAACCATGGCATTCCCCGGATATAAATAGTAAAAAAATTCCATGCGTCTTGGTCCAAAGTATAGATTGGATACATTATGCTCTAGTTTAGACAATGTTTAAACGACAGCAACAGCAACGAAATAGGGTCTCATGCAGGACAAAACATTTTAGCCAATTAGGTGTCGGATTGTCCACTTCAGATAGCAAAAATGGGCAAAGCTTAATCAGCCGCGACATTCCCCGGATATAAATAGTAAAAAAATTTACATGCGCCTTGGCCCAAAGTATAGATTGGATACATTATAATCTATGTTTAGACAATGTCTAAACGACAGCAACAGCAACGAAATAGGGTCTCATGCAAGACAAAACATTTTAGCCAATTAGGTGTCGGATTGCCTACTTCAGATAGCAAAAAGTAGGCAAAGCTTAATCAACCACGGCATTCCCCGGATATAAATAGTAAAAAAATTCCATGCGTCTTGGCCCAAAGTATAGATTGGATACATTATGCTCTTAGTTTAGACAATGTTTAAACGACAGCAACAGCAACGAAATAGGGTCTCATGCAGGATAAAACATTTTAGCCAATTAGGCGTTGGATTGCCTACTTCAGATAGCGAAAAGCGGGCGAAACTTAATCAACTACGACATTCCCCGGATATAAATAGTAAAAAAATTTCATGCGTCTTGGCCCAAAGTATAGATTGGATACATTATACTCTTAGTTTATACAGTGTTTAAACGACAGCAACAGCAACGAAATAGGGCCTCACGCAGATAGCAAAAAGTGGGCAAAGCTTAATCAACCATGACATTCCCCGGATATTAATAGTAAAAAAAATTTATATGCGTCTTGGCCCAAAGTATAAATTGGTTATATTATACTCTATGTTTAGACAATGTTTAAACGACAGCAACAGCAACGAAATAGGGTGTCATGCAGGACAAAACATTTTAGCCAATTAGGTGTCGGATTGTCCACTTCAGATAGCAAAAATGAGCAAAGTTTAATCAGCCACGACATTCCCCAGATATAAATAGTAAAAAAATTTATATGCGTCTTGGCCCAAAGTATAAATTGGTTATATTATACTCTAGGTTTAGACAATGTTTAAACGACAGCAACAGCAACGAAATAGGGTGTCATGCAGGACAAAACATTTTAGCCAATTAGGCGTTGCATTGCCTACTTCAGATAGAAAAAAGTGGGCAAAGCTTGGCTTGATATATAAGATTTTTAAACCTTTTGTCTAACTGCACCATGCTAGCGCGATATTTATTTCAAAGCGTCTCTACTGTTTTGCAGGCTGCATCTATGGAATTCTAGTTAACTGCATAACGTATACATCACAGGATCAAACTACCGCTGTAATTTGGGTAGTGCCTATTACGAATCTGCTGGCCTGTTCTTGGATAATTCTACGCACTACATTAGCTAATGCATTTGGTAAATCGCTATCACAATACTGTCTTATCTGGTTCCTCCGCTCAGAAACTACGTGTTACCATCAATCCTTGTGAAAACCAGGCATGAGCACATCAATAATATTCGATAATAACTTGTTAAAAACACTGCTCTGACGAATTATGCCCATAACAGTGTTTATGAATACGAACCTTATTATAGCTTATCCATACATATGTATATGACAGCAATACAGCATACGATGTGAGGTTCAGAGACGTGCCGCAGTGTACCGAGTAGACTGTCGCGCTCGTATTTACACGCACCATAAGGCTATATATATATATTTATTTATTTACGAATATATGTAAATCTATACATGTAGAAATATATAAATTTATATGTAGATACATATAAGTTACACGAATGTTTCATACGACTGCGATGTGCCACATCATGAATGTTTTTGACACAAACAAACCGAACAGGCGGGTTTATTTTTGATATTGGTAATATTGTCATGGCACAATATATATTATCCAAGAGAAAAGGCTATTTCTACGCTTCGGAATCCATATATCTGTCTACTGGAAAACATGAACGAGTGCAGATACGTAGTAGATGAAACTTGTGATGTACTAATGAAAGGTTTATGTTGTTTTTGGCTGTCTCTAGTTTCATTCAAACAACCAAAGAATTGTAAATGTACGGTTGAAATCCAAAATAGTGCATTAAATGTTACAGATAATCTACAAAATATTGATGACTGAATTTGGATAGTTACTGAGCCTCTATACGTCTTGGATTTGTTTGTAAGAAAAAGTCGTCGCCAACTTTCGCAATTTTTATATATAATGTCTGATGCAAATAATCTGTAAACGGTTACTGTGGATTGGTGCCATGAAGTGAAAAGTAGAATAGATTATTTAGGCACCTGATCAGAGCTTAAAAGATGATTACTGATAAGGGTTATGGTTAACTTAATACTTAACGATGGCAACAAAGACATCGCACAAAATATATTTTACCACATAAAATGTTCGTTTACTCATTATTTAAAATAAGCTTATTTGTGTGGCTCTTAATCTCGGCCTTGAATAACGATATGTCAGATTTTAAACAGCAACAGGACAAACAGAACATTCGTCGAAGATGTGTAAAATAAACGATACAGGCCGCTTTGGTCACACTCTCCCTGTAATACGAATAGATCAGGTGTTAAAAACGTAAGGGCAAGCCAAAACAGGCCGCGGAAAATGCATCAATTTATAGCGAATACATTGGTCCACCCATCTCATAATATTGATAGCTCAGATTTGAATTATTTTCCGGACAAGCCGGACCAGTCAACCAATAAATCTAGCGTGAAACTGTGAACATATTTTCTAGATGTAACACCAAAACATATTAAACTAGTGTAGACTTTCTACGCCCTAATGCAACTTTAAATGGTCAAATTTTTTCAATATACCAATTTTGTGTACGGTGCTTAAATTTCACAAAAAACATAATATGATGTCAAAAGTTATGTTTTAGATATTAGCGTGGTACTGTTTATATGATCCCGTACTGTCATCTTGAGTGCAGTTGCTTAACAAACTAAAGAAGAGTCAGAATATGAATACCTCATGACATATATAACTAGGTGTCACATGCAGTTATAGTTTGTGCCAGCTTCAACAATATTGCATAACCTGGCTTAATAATAAACCAGTGAAGCTCGCTTGCGAGCCAGAATTAGAGTGGTGAGAACAATCCCCCGAAAGCAGAAGTGTGAAAAATATTTGCCACACAATATTTTTGACACTCGCAATGAGCTTGTTGGCCCAGAAAACCCCATATCCGACAATAAAACCAATAATAAACTCACGTTCAGGTGCTTTTGCCACGACTTCTCACCAAAAATTTCGAAAACGCCATTTTTTATGCCAAGTATGAACCAGAAGTGCAAAAAATATTTGCCCAACAATATTTCTAACACTTGCATTGAGTTTATCTGCCCAGAAAATCCCGTATAAGACATTAAAAGCAACAAAAACACACATTTAATTGCATTTCCCAGGACTTTTCACCAAATCTGAAATTTGGCGCCAACTATAAGCTTATAGACTCCAGATTGGGAAGTAGTTGAAAAACTTGTTATATATCATTGGAAAGCCCTAAAGCTACATGGAATAGGCCTATTAGTTTGCGGATATCTCGTTTTCTTATTGAGAAAAGTCGCAGAAACTAGAGGGCGTGCCCGAAAAGTGGGCCAAAATGACGTCATTTTGCCCCATAACTTTTCCCACGGCAAAAAAAATTGAAAAATCGGGCTTCGTCACTACACCTAAATCGATCATTGCGGTTCGAATGAGCTATCTTGCATCAAAATCCGCCCAACCGTTATCGAGATCCAGGTGCGAGACACACACACAGACAGGACCTCCTCAACCCCCCTCCAAAGCCAAAATTGAAAATTCTCGTTTCACTCGCTCGATCGCTCATTTCACTCGAATTCAATTATGTCTTTCGAGCATAACCGGGATCCATATCGTATCCATAGTCAGTTCTTAAGATGTCCATTCAAGCGTTTAATTTTTACCCAGTTGACGCATCGGTTCCGAGTTCCCGGGGCACTATCAACCCAATTCCTCACCGAATGAATTTGTGATAGGAATTTTGATACAAAACAGTTTAGAAATTCCGATATATGCCATGCTTGAAATTTAACGTAGACTTAGCTCTTAAAGCATTCAGTGCGAACTATATCCGAGGTAGTAAAGCTATACTGGATAATGATATTATCAGTGCACTTTTAAAGAACCCGTAAAATAAGCTTGTATATAAATTGTTGCAATTCTAACGAGACACCGTATACAGAGCCTTGACCAAAATTTTCTAACAGGTGAGCACTTGTTATGGGCAATAGTACATGATGAAATTTTACAGAAGAGTACGATATTAGGTCAAACACCTACATGACTCCATACCATGTCATCCTTTTCCAACCTACCCCGTAAGACGGCTTGGGGTCCCCCCTAGGTTTTGGGGCCATATATGATCACTAAAGGATCTCAAAAAGTTATGCCTGCAGGGACGCCAACAGCCAATGTAATGAAGACATCAAATCATCCGAAACTGTTACTGCTGTTACCGTATTACTAGTTGTTGGCATCCTGGCACTGAGTATCTCAACAAAAGACCTTGCTGGGGTCCTCACACGTATCCTCGGTGCGGTAAGTTCCAAAGCAAATACTTTGTTTTATGTTTTAGCCAGTGCCGCGACAAAAGCATCAGCCCCCACCCCCAATAGAACAATTTAAGCAACGGTGTCCGAGACCCCAATGAAACAGTACAGGCAACCGTGTTCGATACCCCATATCGTAAATATGTAATAAATGTTTCATTTTGCATCAGATATGAAACCCTTGAGGCCTGAGACGTACCTAGAGGGATAGGAGTAATCGTTGCCGCGGCCCTTGTTCGACCAAATATCATGCGCTTCTTTTATACGGCTTATTATAATGAACTGTTGTTCTAAAAATGTTTCAGCAGTGATATCGATGATTTATAACGAAAGCGATACATAGCGAAAAAATTAATGCATATAAATTGTCCTATTTTTCATTTTGTGCAAAAATATTTGAAAAAAGAAACAATTCGACACATCATTGCTCAACAAATATATTGTTAATTCAAATTAAACATTGTATTTTGAGCTAAAACTTATATTTTCAGTGAATATGTTCTCAGCTTTTTTATGTTGCAACATTGAATGTATAAAATAACCGAAGCCTAAGACTTAGCCTTAGGCTGGGTTGGTTTCTATACATTCAAAGTTCTATCAGTAGCGTGTATGTATTTCATTTCGAATAAAACTATATATATTGTATATATATATTAAGTTTAACATGAGATTATATACAGGAGTATCTATATAATCTCATGTTAAACTATATATATATTGTATATATATATTAAGTTTAACATGAGATTATATAGATACTGCTGTATATATTGAAATTTCACAATCCAAGAAATGCTACGCACAGAATACTTTGATATAATGAGGGTTACAGTAACTACACTTGTAATCGCAATAGTAAATTTCATTGCTTATAAACATATGAAATTATATTTTCATGTAGCTTACTATTAAGAACAGTTATATATATTTCCTATATTTCCAAGCAAAACTATCATCGAATGACGAAGTTGAAATTACCAAGGCTTGGGAAAGTTTGACAAAAAGATTTTACTACAGCGCTTAAGAATAAACATTCGGCCACAGTAGTAACATATATTAACTTCTTGAATAGCAAATTAGTATTATTAGCTGATAATAATAATAATTTGGACCCATGGGCTGATTTAGTATATATTAATGCAAAATGAAAATAATTTGACAATTTTTGCACAAATATTTTGACCCAAATATAAAAATCTAAGAATCGATTTTCTTGAGTAATGTGTTTTATTAAATTCCAATCTTCATAGACTGGAATGCAAGTTCAATTACGCAGCGTCGAGTGGCGCAATGGCATATACCAATAGTGTCGCATCGTAGGTCGACCGCCGCTTTTTGACGGGCGATTTGACGACACCGTCCGAGACAACAAATCGGGCCAATCCTTGATTCATATATCCATTAAAAATTAAAAACATACATCTCACTAGGCCTGAACGTGGATATTGTACTTATGAGTAGTGATTAAAATATACGTATACAGTGCTGAGACAGGCAAGATCTTAAAATAATGTCACAACCTGACGACAATAAATAGAAATCCTGTTGTGTAAAAATTCATACAAAGCTATAAAACATAGTTGATGTAACTCAAACTAATTTCAATCGTATGTTACCATAGTTATAATTCATGCGAAAGCAGATCTCATGACCTGCTGGCGACCAAAATATATACATTCCGAATCTAGTAATAATTGCAAGTTGAACTTTAAAAGTATATATTTAGAGTTTGACGCTTTGTTGTAAATCAGCGATAACAACACCTCCCAGGTTTTGCCCATAATGCTAAGTTCCGAAGGTATATGATGTCTACTTTTCCATAAAATAAAGTTGTGTCCCTCCAAGCCTAAGGCTAAATCAAATCTTAAGCCTAGCACTAACCTGGGCTCGCTGAGCTAACCTGGGCTTAAATTTTCTCCCTATAGTGTCTCCACTGTTGTAGGTGGAACAACTTGAAATTGTCCGGTTTTCTCTCTCTGCACTTGAACTTTCAAACATTCAACGTTCACGATTTGGCACTCACATGATGGATTAATTAAAACAAGTTATTATTGTGACAAACGCTAACCAGTGATGTCCATAGACCGGGTGGGTGGTGCTCGTTAGTATAGTTAGAATACTGGCTGGACCGTAAGGGTATGGAGACCGTAATTTTATATATTCAGCTAGAAAATTTTTATTTTATTAAGGAAAAATTTTATTCAGCATTTCATATTCTACCATTTTGCGGAGCTTAATGGATTCAAATTCAAAGCACGCAGAGGCCCTATCGAAAAATTCGAAAATAAAGCATCATAGGATATAGGAGGTACGTGAATACATGACTTAAACTTAACGAAATATTGGCGAGCACAGAATGGAAAATAGCTAAATTTACGCCGATTTTAACCAAATACAGAATGTCACTATTCCATGGTAGAAGTTATGCAGTGGCGTTACCTATTTACGTATGTTTTCTAAATGCTACATACACTGTCAAAATTTAAATCAAATTGCGCCTACGAAATCCCATATTACATTAAATGACATAAGAACAAAATAATCCACCTGGTTTTGGTCCATAATGATTAGTTTTGATAAGATTAGCGCCTCATAAAATGCATTATTCGACCTATATAATAATAATAATACAAACATTTATATAGCGCCCTTTTCGCCGAAGCGTTGCAAAGGCGCTGACACAAAATATTACAGGAAACACAGACTTTACATACGTACACGTAGACAAAACATAACTGAAAGAGTATATGCGTAAACAGACATTGATAACATTGGGAAACATAAGATAGTTTATGTTGTTAATATACAATTTTATACAAAACACAGAATAAACAGTCAAGTCCTAGGAAATAAGTGCGTTTTAAGCCTAGATTTGAAGGCTTCTAGTGTTAGTTCAGAGTCCCGCAATGTCCGTGGCAGTTTATTCCATAATGATGGCGCCAGAAAAGAGAAAACATTATATCTACACAATAGGTATATATCAGCTTTAACTCTATTGTGTATACGATGAAAATTGCATCCCAAGTTTATTGCTACTAAGTTACAGGATCTGTGTTGGATTTGGCCTGCGATCTCGTTGAAGTTTAGCATCTGCTCTTCACCCAGAGCAAATACAGGCATCTGTTTTAAGCTGTGTATACTATTTCCTGAACAATCCTTAATCTAGAAACTTCCGACGATCGGCTTCTATATTGTTAAGCGTTGCGTTGGAAATTTGCACGTTTCATTAGAATATATATTTCATAAACATGTACGGGGAGGTCGACTTTATAGCAAAAATGGGGCAAATTTATTCAGTGACAATGCCAAACTAGATTTCGTAATTATCTGCCATTTGGCAAGTATCACATGGAAACGACAGCTGTCGTCAACAGCCACTTTTTAATCTGCATCCTAATAAATCATTTATACCTGCACTTATGCGCACAGCATTTTTATGAAAGCTGAAAAGAAATTCTGAAGTAAAATTGTCTGCTTGCAACATTGAATGTATAAAATAACCGAAGCCTAAGACTTAGCCTTAGGCTGGGTTGGTTTCTATACATTCAAAGTTCTATCAGTAGCGTGTATGTATTTCATTTCGAATAAAACTATATATATTAAGTTTAACATGAGATTATATAGATACTCCTGTGTATATTGAAATTTCACAATCCAAGAAATGCTACGCACAGAATACTTTGATATAATGAGGGTTACAGTAACTACACTTGTAATCGCAATAGTAAATTTCATTGCTTATAAACATGTTATATTTTATTGCTTATAAACATATGAAATTATATTTTCATGTAGCTCTATATTTCCAAGCAAAACTATCGTAGAACGACGAAGTTGAAACTACCAAGGCTTGGGAAAGTTTGACAAAAAGAGATGTTACTACATCGCTTAAGACTAAACATTCGGCCACAGTAGTAACATATCTTAACTTCTTGAATAGCAAATTAATATTATTAGCTGCTAATAATAATCCGGACCCATGGGCTGATTTAGTATATATTAATGGAAAATGAAAATAATTTGACAATTTTTGCATAAATATTTCGACCCAAATATAAAAAACTAAGAATCGATTTTCGTCAGTAATGTGTTTTAGCAAATTCCTATCTTCATAGACTGGAATGCAAGTTTAATTACGCAGCGTCGAGTGGCGCAATAGCATATACCAATAGTGTCGCTTTTTGACGGGCGATTTGACGACACCGTCCGAGACAACAAATCGGGCCAATCCTTGATTCATATATCCATTAAAAATTAAAAACATACATCTCGCTAGGCCTCAACGTGGATATTGTACTTATGAGTAGTGATTAAAATATACGTATACAGTGCGGAGATAGACAAGATCTTAAAATAATGTCACAACCTGACGACAATAAATAGAAATCCTGTTGTGTAAAAATTCATACAAAGCTATAAAACATAGTTGATCTAACTCAAACTAATTTCAATCGTATGTTAGCATAGTTATAATTCATGCGAAAGCAGATGTCATGACCTGCTGGCGACCAAAATATATATATCCCGAATCTAGTAATAATTGCAAGTTGAACTTTAAAAGTATATATATTTAGAGTTTGACGCTTTGATGTAAATCAGCAATAACAACACCTCCCAGGTTTTGCCCATAATGCTAAGTTCCGAAGGTATATGATGTCTACTTTTCCATAAAATAAAGTTGTGTCCCTCCAAGCCTAAGGCTAAATCAAATCTTAAGCCTAGCACTAACCTGGGCTCGCTGGGCTAACCTGGGCTTAAATTTTTTCCCTATAGTGTCTCCACTCTTGTAGGTGGAACAGTTTGAAATTGTCCTGTTTTCTCTCTCTGCAATAGCTACTTGAACATTCAAACATTCAACGTTCACGATGTGGCACTCACATGATGGATCAATTAAAACAAGTTATTGTTGTGACACACGCTAACCAGTGATGTCCACAGACCGGGTGGGTGGTGCTCGTTAGTATAGTTAGAATACTGGCTGGACCGTAAGGGTATGGAGACCGTAATTTTATATATGCAGCTAGAAAATTTTAATTTTATTCAGAAAAATTTTATTCAGCATTTCATACTCTACCATTTTGCGGAGCTTAATGGATTCAAATTCAAAGCATGCAGAGGCCATATCGAAAAATTCGAAAATAAAGCATCATAGGATATAGGAGATATCGTGAATACCTGACTTAAACTTAACGAAATATTGGCGAGCACAGAATGGATAACAGCTAAATTTACGCCGATTTTAACCAAATACAGAATGTCACTATTCCATGGTAGAGGTTATGCAGTGGCGTTACCTATTTACTGTATGTTTTCTAAATGCTACATACACTGTCAAAATTTAAATCAAATTGCGCCTACGAAATCCCATATTACATTAAATGACATAAGAACAAAATAATCCACCTGGTTTTGGTCCATAATGATTAGTTTTGATAAGATTAGCGCCTCATAAAATGCATTATTCGACTTATATAATAATAATAATACAAACATTTACATAGCGCCCTTTTCGCCGAAGCGTTGCAAAGGCGCTGACACAAAATATTACAGGAAACACAGACTTTACATACGTACACGTAGACAAAACATAACTGAAAGAGTATACACGTAAACAGACACTGATAACATTGGGAAACATAAGACAGTTTATTTTTTAATATACAATTTTATACAAAACACAGAATAAACAGTCAAGTCCTAGGAAATAAGTGCGTTTTAAGCCTAGATTTGAAGGCTTCTAGTGTTAGTTCAGAGTCCCGCAATGTCCGTGGCAGTTTATTCCATAATGATGGCGCCAGAAAAGAGAAAACATTATATCTACACAATAGGTATATATCAGCTTCAACTCTGTTGTGTATACGATGAAAATTGCATCCCAAGTTTATTGCTATTAAGTTACAGGATCTGTGTTGGATTTGCCCTGCGAAATCGTTGAAGTTTAGCATCTGCTCTTCACCCAGAGCAAATACAGACATCTGTTTTAAGCTGTGTATACTATTTCCTAAGCGATCCCTAATCTAGAAACTTCCGACGATCGGCTTCTATATTGTTAAGCGTTGTGTTGGAAATTTGCACCTTTCATTAGAATATATATTTCATAAACAGGTGCGGGGAGGTCGATTTTATAGCAAAAATGGGGTAAATTTATTCAGCGACAATGCCAAACTAGATTTCGTAATTTTCTGCCGTTTGGCAAGTACCACGTGGAAACGGCAGCTGCCGTCGACAGCCGCTTTTTAATCCGCATCCTAATAAATCATTTATACCTGCACTTATGCACACAGCATTTTTATGAAAGCTGAAAAGAAATTCTGCAGTAAAATTGTCTGCTTGCACCTTGGGTGACTAATAATACCACCAAACG
>JASANE010010252.1:0-24043 GCA_030248225.1 Trileptium ribeirensis
CATCGTGTGGGTGACAGAATTAATCGAATTTTCAATCGCGATGTTTCATACTGACGGTCATCGTGGGAAGCGTTTTCAAAACGAACGCTATTTTTAGTTAAGGACCTTCAGTCTCAGTATTCATAATTGTCGTCAGTTCTTGGAACTAGTAATATTTGGATATCTATCCTGTATCTGTGCTTGATACTTAAAACCGACAATATTGCTGATATGGGCATACCTTTACTTGCCTCGCTGGAATATTAGCTCGCTGGAATATTGCCGACAGCATATTGTGCAGCAGAATCTTGTTTTCGCTTGTGCAGTAGGAAATTATGTTTTCTTTTTGCCACTGAATCGGGTAAAAATGATTTTTCTCAATTTTCCTCATGTGCCGTAGAATGCTGAATTTTCTTCCAGCTTGAAAAATATTTTGAACTAAGATAAATTAGTGGGTTTTCAGGTGTTCTTTATATGTTATGTGGCACAGAATCGCGAACGTGCGCTATTTAAGCATTCCGTATATCCATAATACTTTTGTAACATTTAAACTGCTTGAGCTGAACCGAAACAATTTACTTTACAAAAATATCCTTCATTGCCTACGAGTTACGTTGACCTTTTTTACGATCAGCGATTGCAAACGTCTCTACGGAGTATTGCAAATAGAAAACCGTTATATAATCGGTTTACTTCCGAATAAATAAATTGAGGTTTTACCACCCGTTGTTACACAGTAGCGTCATAAACAGCATATTGTACGGCAATGGCTACCTCTATTCAAGGGCTGACTCAGAATGAAATTCGGTGCTCAAAATATAATTAACAAAACACATATATATTCTATTGTAATAATTGCCAAGATCAGTAAACACGGTTTCTAACATATATAAAATCAAACTAAAGAAAACTGTTGTTGGTTTTGGAGAAGCTTCGTGAATTACGGCTTAATTCCTCAATTGGCTTCGAGGCTAATTGCACACATATTTCAAATGCCCAAAATTAAAACACAATTATACATTCTATTAACTACATCCATCTATCCTAGTCTGATTATCCATTTATAATAAAAATTTGTTTAATCCTGTTAAATAAATATTGAAATCTAAAAAACCAAATAAAAGTTGTATAATCCTAACAATTAGAAATTTAGTAGAAATCTATTATGTAAATTCCATCTTTTAAATAGCTAAAAGTGGACTTGATTTATAAATGAAATCATTTTTATTTAATACACATTACTATAAATTTATTTTTTAAAAACAGCAAATATAACAATCGTATTGATAGATTTTTGATTTTCTACAGAAGCAAATAAGCTAAATCCTCACAAGACGACGCAATTCTAATTCGTTGGTAAATTAAAATCCTTTGTCTCACTAACTAGCATCGACCTCAGCGTACTTTTTATTGCCCATTCCCTAACTAATATATTCCCAAAAGGAAGTTTTAAGCAAAATATTACTGCTATATAATCGGCAAAGAAAAGAGTTTAAGCCTTTACAGTCAAAAATATAAATTTATTTAGCATTGAATTGTATCGAAAGTAAAGTCCGTTTCGAAAGCAATTTTGAGATTGAATAAAAAAATACACCTGCTTCAACTTATTCTAATCGTTTAGCGTTCGTTGGCTTGCTTGTACTTTATACTATTGCTATATGCATCTGATCCGTTCGTACGGCAAATAAGGACGATTTAATAGCTCCAAAAACACAAAGAACAAAGGGCAGTGTTTTCTTCAAAATTAATATTATTCTAAAGTATATATTTATTTATTTAGTAGTCATATATTGTTGTTGCTATAAAGCTGTCAGTGTTTCCAATAGAAATTCAAATCGTATATTTAGATCAATATATGTTACATATCAGAAATGATGGAAAAAAATTTTCCCCACATAGCTTCAAAATTTGTCGTCATATGTCATCATATTTTCTAAATATATATGATTTTAGCTTTTTTTGGTTTATCAGCTGACTATAATTGTAGTATTACACAATTTAGAACTCAATAATGCTAACAATTAGTAGTCGATAGGAAAGTCGTCGTGCTCCAATCATTTCATCTTAATCAAAAATGGTTATACAATGTTCAAAAATGATTACAATATTTGGGGAACACATTTTATGAACAGTTTTATAGTTGTTGCATTGGTAGACACTTCGGTCAAAAATTACTCGTTGCAAGTCTGCTATCGGTGGACAATTTGGCAGACTTTTGAGGGCCTTTTTTGATTAAACAGCAGATGAATCTGTTTAGCTATACTTGTCTTAATGATAATTGTGCCATCCTGCGATGTGGAAACAATACAGCACAATTCAAATTTATTCAGTTCCTACAATACATACTAGCCTTTACGTTTACTGCAGAGTTCCACTTCTTAAAAGCTTTCATACAACTCAAAAATGAATAATATTAGAACAGAAGCAGGAACCGATAACTCATAACCTCTAATATCTGATTACAGAATTCTGTTTTATTTCACAAAAAAGCCAAAGCTTGGTCAACATATTTGAGTGTCATATATAAGTTTGCAATTCAACCCGCTGCAATATATACTTCAAATCACTTAGGCTAACCACTTATAATGGAATTGTACAGCTGGAAGCGCATGTAGTAATGATAAAAACTGCTTATTAATATCCGCGTATAATTAAAAAATAGAGTAAAACTATTGTGTTAAAAATTTACAACCAGACCATCGTAATTGAGTCCCTAAAATAAACCAAGCATTACTGATTGTGGTTATCCGCAATCCCAAGTGCAGGGTGCAGGTATTCGTTCTGCTGAGAAGTCAACCTTAGGGCGCAACGTCCGCCCCCTCCGCGGAACATGCATAGACTGCCATTTATAAGTTTCTTCATATAGTATATATTCTCGAGGCTCTGCTAGTATTTTCTAAATATACTGTCTCAAGAGTCTTTTTTACAAATTTTTTTATCTCAGCCTGGGCTCCTCCACGTTCAAGACCGTTCCCTGGCCCCTGCGCTTATCGATTTTTCTCAGTAGTTTGTAGCGATGAGATAGAACAGAAAATAAAGACTAACAAGTCAAAAAACAAAGCCTGCCCTCTACCCAGCTTCCATACCTGCTATTCTAGCATGTGAGAAATGATACCTGTCTTTTGTAGCGGCATCTATTTACGATTCCTGATTTGCACATTTTCAGCATCCATTTGAAATCGTGGACATTTCTTTGAAGACTAGGCGGCAATTCGCAAATGAAGAGCTTTAGCATTATATGTGCCTAAACATTCCCGTTTTGGGACGGCAGTTTCATTTGTCAGTCATGCAGTTCACTTGTTATGCCGCTATATTTTATCATGTTCTGTTATTGGTTAATAAATATAAAAATTTAATTTCGTGGCTAAATCGAAGTAAGACCAACGAGTCTTGTATTGGTGAATCCGATGTGAGTGTTCCCCGCTCGAAGCGAACAAAACAATCGAGTGACGGAAGGTGGACGATCAATGTTCAATCCCGCAACGCGCAAATCACATTGGCCAACAACGACGGCGCGTTAAGTCAAACGTTGCTATACAGGCACGTCAACGCACAAGCTATTCATAAAGCGATCATCTGCCTATCAATCGGCGTGCGAACGAGAAAAGAAAAGCCAACGGCTTAAGCGTAAACCATGCGTCCAACGAAGACATATGGTTTCGCACGGACCATGGAGCTGCTGGCCAGGCGCCCAATGAAAGCAATCTGGTCTGTATAGCACTCAGCAACGACGATACGAAATACTGATCGCCAGAATTTTGGGCCGAACGACAGCAAATCAGTCCCAGGCACAACGGTGTTCATCAATCATTGAATCCACAACGACAAAGGCAGGACGACAGAATGCTATTCGCCGATCAGTCATCGACATTTTTGAGTAATTATATTCCTCGCGATCATGTGAATCCTTCTCTTCTCGACGACGACGGAACAAATTCGATCCGAAACCATCTATCACAGCCAATAGTTGTTCGTGTCACAATATCAACCATGCTGCAATCATCGAATCATGATGCGTCAAAGCGTCAATGAATTGGTCAATCCAAGCATTGAATGGCTTGCTCGATTGTCACTATCAATTAAAATAACACCATGCAATGTCGTTACGCTTCCTGTTCTCATATCAGATGATGTAGAATCAAACACTAAACTGATCGCCGATTGGCATAATCTCGTAAAGGCGAGATGGCCAAGATTCTACAACGTCTCAACAATGATAACCCTGTTGTCGAGCTCCCGAGCAAGAAAGCCGACATTGTCGCGTTGCTCCAACTAGAGAATCCGAACGCAGTCAATGCTATCGCGCAATGCTTGCTAACGAACAGAAGCCTGCGACAAGCAACAAACTGCTTACGTTTGATGTCAGTTCGATCAAGCTGTCTGATTTCTTCAAAAAAGATTGCGTAGTCTAGTTCGACCAAATCGAGCGAATGTGGGGCGATGTTTCGGAATTCGTCAAGCTCAACAACCTCTTTCGCGCACTGCCTACTCACGTCATTGTCGAAATCGGTGTCAATGTCAACGATACGTACGGCCAGATCAAGCGCAATATCGTTGATTTCTTCACAGCAAACGATAAACACAAGCTGCGACAACTTCTGGCCGAACAACAGCTTGGCGATCACAAACCATCCGTTGCTATACAACACTTGCAACTACACACAGCCAGCAACCATAGTGTAGTGCGACCCGATTTCTGGAGATGGTACCAGAGCCTGTCCGTATGGTGCTCGTTTCGCTATCCAAGTTGTCAATAGATAAACTAGCCGACATCGCCGACCACATGCTGAATCAATTGAAAACAGCAGCGCTAGCTGCAGTACAATCAGAGACAATCATGATCGATTCGAACAATTCGAAATGCATCTTAACAAGATCTCCTGTATTGGGCCATAATTCCTGCGAACCTACAAGCTGTCAATGAACTGTGGCGACAACAGCATTCGACCGGCCGTTCACCCCAAGCATGGACAACAACAACCTATCATCCAAATCTCTGGCGCACATTACAGTCAAATCAGTGGTACGAGAACCTTCGTCTACGAGCTATTGGTGCGATTCAACTCCGTTTTCGAGGAGCCATCAACCAGCTCTCCAGTCACACATACAATTCAACATCACATTGTCACTCGTGCACCGTGGTGCTTTGCGAGGCCGTGTAGGCTGTTCGGCAATAAGCTACAGAAAAAAGGAGTGCGCTCAACTCGAACGCACTGGTGTTGTTGAACGAGGAAAGCCGCCCTGCTAAACGACACTCATCGTTGTCAAGAAGTCGAATGGTGTTTTGCGAACATGTGGCGACTACCACAACCACAGTATTCCTACAGTGCCCGATCTTTATGGACCTCATCGACAACTATAGCGAATTATGCGGATGACGAGTCCTCAGCAAGCTGGACTGTGTCAAACCTTTTGATCGGATTCAGATAGCATCGGAAGATGTCGGAAAGGCACCTATAAAGAGGCCATTCAGCATTTTCCTCTACCCTCTACCGCTGCATGCTATTTGGTCTGCGAACCGCTTCACAGACGTCCCAACGTCTCACGGATCATGCATTCCGCGATATTCTAGTCGTCAAAACATACACATCGACGATATTCTCGTGACAAGTACTACCGAGGACGTACACCGCGAACGCCACAACTACGCTTTCACAGGTATTGACCGATATGAACTCAAAAGAGCCAAATGCGAATTCTTTACACCGACAGTCGAATTTGCCGGTGTCGAATTGTCGACGGGTGGAAATCGCCCACTGGGGCGCCATGTCGGCGCTATCAACCGATGTCCGTAGCCAAAAATAATTAGTGAGTTGCGACGAGTCCTCCGCTTGTATGGTTTATTGCCACAGATTCATTGAAAGGTAATCTCGAATCGCGATAACTTTGATCGACTTGACGAAAACGCGAAATCGAATCGAGAATTGAACATTTCAAAATCAGCTAAATTCGAATGGCCCGAAGACGGAATTCGATCCGAAACGTTCCTTTCGCGCTTTAAAGCAAGAAATCGTCAAAAGTCCAGTGCACGTTTACCCGCAAGGCGATGCTTAAATTTTCCTAACGACGGAGGCGTTGAACCAAGCCGTCGGTGCAGTTGTCTACCAGATACTCAACGGCGAGTTGTGCCCAATCGTTTTCCTATCTCGAAAGCCCAGCGACAGCGAACGGAAAAATGTGCACCTTCGACCGTGAAGTGCTGGCACTTGTTCTCAGACTGAAACACTTTGGCTGGAGCATCGGTCATCCAGTGATTTTTTACACAGACGATAAACTGCTAGTTTGTGACTTCCACATGAAGGATGCGAGCCAACAACAGTGCTGATGGCTATCGCCTATCTCCGAATTAAAAATTCGATTCGACATGTCGGTGGTGCCGTAAATTTTGTCGCCGCCTACCTTTCGCTCGCAACAGTTGCTGCAGTTAAAGCGACGCTGCCGATCGACGAAATCGCAGATGGTCAACTCGACGACCAAAATCCGAAAATGTTTTTTAAACACAACGCTGTTGATCGGACGATTGTCTGTCAACGGCAAGCAAATCTGGTACGACGACAAAGATCGTTCATTCTTGCCTACAGTATTTCTACGACGCGTATTGACCTCGTTCTTCAGCATGGACGTTGGCTATAACTCGCTAATCGTATGATTGACCTGGTATGACAAAAGTTATTCGCAAATTGGACACATCTTGCCAGATTTCCGAGCCGCGAAAATCAGCCGCCATACAAAGACACGAAACGAGTCGATACCGACGAAACAATTGTTTCACGCGATTCATGACGACAACGTTGGTCCGTTACTGCCGACCGACGCCAGACGATACTGCGTCACGATGATCGACCGGTATTCTTGGTGGCCCGAACTATTGACCGTCACCAACATTTCAGCGTCTACAGTCACCAACGCACCTGTCAATGTACTGATATAGCGCTTTGAAGTTCCTCAAGTCATCGTTACAGACCGCGGATTCGAATCTTCCTTATGGGACGACCTAATGTAGAAGTTAGGTATCAAGCGACAACCTACAACAGCCTATCATCTTCAGTTGAACGGTGCTATCGAACGTTTTAACCCTACGCTTAACAATGCCTTTCGCACGTGCTATTCAGGCCGCGAATGGGTCCGCTATCTTCCAGTCGTTCTGCTCGGCATTCGGAGTACCGTCAAAAATTCCTGATTAACTCCAACACAACTCACGCCATGTGAATGCATCCACCTACGAGGATCATTACTTGACCATACAAAAGAGCCAGAATCAACAACTTTCGCATAATTTGCTAACGAATTACGACAAAAGGAGGAAAATGTAAAACGGCGTTCAACAGCTTTGAGCATCGTTACAAAGGGTCGCATAAAGTTGTCAAAATGAGACCGAATCCATTTTCATCAACAACGCTGGTCGTGAAGACACCGTTTGACTTTACCGCGTGAAGCCCGCAAATGTCTGGTTACACGACGAAATAAGCAATAGCTCCTACGCCTCTCGAACACGACCTCGATCCTGCCGGCAGGTACACGGATCGAGGGCAAACTATTACGTCCCCACGAACTTCCGATCAAATTCTTCTGTATTGGTAACTTCGCTGTGGTCAAACGCACTCACATTCAGCGATGCAATTCGACCGTCACGGTGGTACCAAATATAGTGGCGTCCGAAATGCAATTCTCCCAATGAACCGCTGATTGCAACGAAAGACCACTGGAACACCTACAACATCAATACGGAATGCTACCGTACAATTACCTTGACCGGCGATTCCACAACTCAAATCTTCTCTACGTCACACTGATCGACTCCACAAATCTGTTAGATTCGCTGCTGATGCAATATGACGATCTGAGTTCCGCTCTTCCGATGGAGGGCTTATGTAGCTGCATTTATTTACGATGCCTGATTTGCATATCTTCGGCATTCCTTTGAAGCCTTCGGCAGTTTTTGTCTTCGGCAAGAACTAAAAAGTCGCATATAAGCGGCGAATAGCATATAAAAAATTTTCACGTTATATAAGGCTAAACATTCCCGTTTTGTGACAGCAGTTTCATTTGTCAGTCATACAGCTCACCCGTTATGTTGATAACTTTTATCCTGTTCAGTTTTTATTTGTTAATAAATATTTAATATTTGTTTCTTGGCTAAAACGAAGTAAGACCACCGGGTCTTACCCTTCTATTAATAACTAGCAGATTGGGATTGATACAAATTGTTATAATATACACTATAAAAAGTGTTTGGAGTTCAACGGAATTGACTGAATGAACATTTATTACAGCTCAACATTACATACATGGGTGGAAATAATTTGCATGTGTCTGTCACAAATATATCGGAAACCGGTTTCAACCAAATCTGGTTCAGGTTCACAAATTGTCAAGGATAATTTGCCTATGATGCACACCACAGTACTCCCTGATAAACATAAAGCTTCAGCATAAATAATCTTACAACTCTTCCAGAGACAGGTAATCACTACCTGCCATTGTGGTATTATAGCGCTCTGTGTATCATTCTGCTTATTCACTGATACTGAGGTTATGCATTCTGACAATAGTATCCTCAACGAATGCAAGTTTTAGTCGATCAACGGAAACAACATAGGTCTGACCTCTTACCTGGGCTGTAAGTTATTTATCAGAACGCTTAACGACACGATACGGTCCTGTGTATTAAGACTGGAACGGTTTCTTCATGAAGTCTGTTCTAAAAAAGACAAATTCGAATTGTAGTAGGGCAGACGGGACATGAACGGGTATTTCAGCACAGCGCGTTGCCGTCAACTGTTCAATTAAATGTTCAAGGTCGATTGACGGTGGAAGAAGAAAATCCGGCAACGGATTAGGAATTAGTTTATTCATGAAGTTGTAAGACCTATTACAGTAGAGGAAGTTTTAATGGCTACAGGTCATGCCTCAATGTCGCGTGAAGGGTTCCACCAATCTATTTACGATAGGATGACACGATATCGTGCGAAAATGGTTCACGCTCAATAACTACTTAAGCTGCTTAAATAGTTGCTGACTCGAATCGACGCCCACGGTTCGTTGCAATTGATGTTAGTACTCCGAACCTTGTGGTATACAGTGCGTAATGACAGCTTGTGTTACTGTTTCAGCAGTGATATCGCTGATTAGAAGGGCTTCAATCCAACGAATGAACCGGTCGACAGCTGTGAGGAGGTACTTTTTACTCTCAGAAGACGGCAAGGGGTCCATAGTCTCGAATTAAATGTGATTGAGTCGCTGATCTGGTGTGGGAAACTGCCCAAATTTTGACACTGCGTGGCTGTTGAACGTTGGCATAATAGGTACGTTTTAGCCCAATGGCGCACATCCTTATTAATGCTTGGTCAAACAAATCGTTGAACTACAAGTCATTACGTCGCTCGTATTCCTGGATGTGAAAGTGATTGAAGAGAGTCGAACCCGGTACGCCAAAATTGTTTTGGAAGAAGAGGTCGCGCAACACCGGTACAAAAATCACGAAAAATAGTTCGATCAGACATTGGCGTCGACACCCGCTGGAGTTGGAGCTATGTGCCCTCGCATGTTGCTTGTGCCCTCAGGGAACCATCCTTCCGCTCTGCCAATCCGTATAATCCATACCCAATGCCGTGGAATTTATACGGTGACAAGGCGTCAGCTTCCGTATTTTCAGGTCCACTTTTGTGGCGAATGTCAGTGGTGAATTCGGCGATGAATGACAGTTGTCAAATCTCTCGTGGCGACTGTCGAGATAATCGTCCTTGAAGAGCAAACGTGAACGGTTTGTGATCCGTAAAGACAAAAAATTCGCGTCCTTCAAGAAAGCATCAAAAATGTCCATTGCTGAATATATAGCTAATAGTTCACAACCAAAGATGCCGTAACGATATTCTGCCGGCGAGATCTTCTTTGAAACGATTGACAGCGGTCCCCGCTGGTCATTATACTGTTGAAGCACGGTGCCGATGGCAACATTTGAGGAATCGACCATAATGCTTATTGGTGGGGCTAGTAAAGGAAGTACTAATAACGTTATCTACTATAAGACTTCGTTACACATATCGAAAGCTTTTGTAGACGAATCCGACCACAGAAGTACCTTAGAGTTTTCTTCAATCTCGAAGTAGCGACGTGAGCGGCATCGTTATATTTGCACGGCAAGTAGCACAGCGATCGTAAAAATTGAATATTCCTAGAAACTCTTGCAACTTTTTTGCGGGACTCGTGACACGGAAATCGCATATCGCTTGGAACTATAATTCAAGGGGATGTATACACTTTGATTCAAGTCGGTGGTCCAAAAGCTCCAACTTATCTATATCATATTGACATTTTTCTCTATACATGGTAATGTCGAATTCGCCAAAGCGTTCAAAAAAGCGTTTGAAGATGGTTCATGTGTTTCTCCGCGCTTCAGCGTACCATCAGTATATTGTCAAGGTAGGCGTATCAAAACCTAAGGGCACGAATGACACTCTCAATCAATCGCTTAAATGATCTTGCTGGTTTACCGGAGGTGAGCTGGGATTCGGACACGCTCGTATAGTCTGAAAACCTAAAACGAGTGCTGGTTTTAGAACGTCTTCTGATTCAACAGGGATTTGATGGTAGGGGCAAACTAAGGTAACCTTTGAGAATATGCAGCTGCCAACGATGGAGATTAGAAAACCCTGGATATGCGGTATAGGATGTCGGTCGGCACTGTCGCGTTATTGAGCAGTGCTATAATCACCACATGGTCGCCAGTCGCAGTTTTATTTGCAGCCCATATGGAGAAGCGAATAATAACAAATTCATGACTATCGAACAATACCAAACTCAAGCATATGAGCGAACTCGTCGTTAGCAGCCTTAACCATCTGGGGCGGTAGTGGCCTTGGTTGGCTGTGAACCGGAGCTCCCCACGCCTCTATTTGATATGCGACGGAATGTTTTACTTTTGCTACTGTTGTTGACGATGTTGTAATACGCGCGAATCTATTGAGGATGTGGTCGAAATTGGCAAGCCGATCGACACCAATGATCGAATGCATGACATCAGCAACCATGAAAACCCATCGAGCGACTCGTCCAATTCCAAGGATAAGCGTCATTAGTGTTAAGTGTCAATAAATGCATTGGCCATACGTTTTAATGATAGAATTGTTGGCTGCTTGTGGTGGCGATGTACACTGCCAAAACCGTCGATCGCTTGCCGATGCTTTGATGACGCTGACCTGGGCACCGGTATCGTTGTGCAATTGCTGTCCATAATCGCTACCCGCAGCAAAGAATGAACTGTTGCGGATGTCTGCAAGAGTACTTTTTGTGGCTAATGTCCCACTTCCAAATTTTTCGCCATTTTGCAACATTTCTTCGCATCTGTCCCGAATGTTAAGTAGTACCAGCATATGTCACCGTCTAGATTAGTACTATTGCGGCCACCGATTGACTCTGGTTGCGAAATTGTGGATTTGATCGCTTGCGAGACCGATAACCTTGACTGCTCCGGTCGACTATGAGACTTGATACCAGATGCCGTAATTCACGCACGTCGGAACCGTAAAGCATCTCTGTCGTTGACCCTTCGGCCTGGACCACAGATAAGAACGGTGATGCAGTTGCAACTTTCATTATATTGTTCGCTAAACATGCCACTGCTTCGACTGTGGGACTTTCGGACGCGTCGATCACCACTTAGACATTTGTTGACAGTCGCTGAAGAAAACGTTGTCAACGAATTGAGCCGTCAAGAGCGAAATGTTGGTAGCTCAAAAGCTTATTTATGTAGCTGAGTAGTTGGACCTATTTGGGATCACCGAATTCTTCCGCGTTGAGTAGTTGCTGTAGATGGCTTTGTTGAAACGTCGAAAGTGGTCGAACCTACTACTCGCGAAGGACATCCTATGGATTTTCGTGTGGTGGATGGTGCAATAAGTCGCGTACTTCGGTAGCGTGTTCCGGAGCCAAGACGCCCACGACGTAATGAATTGGGTCTTTTGCGTTGTAATGCAGCCTGTTGTACATTGAGCGTCCATTTGGCAAACCATGGCTCAGGATCGGCTGCTCAAAATGGAAGCAATTTGACTGCAGCACCTGCCACCAAGCCGGAACTGTACCTGTCGATTGTCATTGGTGCTGCTATAGGCTCAGTGTTGACGGCAGCGACATTGTCCTTTTATTAGTACCAATTCGTGCTAATCAAAATCAATTTCAGTCATTCGCGGTGCTGCAGTTCTACTCTCTCATTCGGATACGCGTCCAGTTTCTGTTAATAAAGATCAGTTTTTAGGCTACTGCGTGTTTTAATCAGTCTTCAGTCGGCATTTCATCAATTCATACGTTGTGAGTTCGTGTAGAGCTGTGTCACGTATGGTTACAGCATCGGACGTCGACCGATTGTTTGTGCGTCTACAATTCTAGGTTTTATGCTAACGCTAACGGTATTAAACAAAATGTTCAAGCAGAACTTCGGATCAACTATTAACCGAAGCAGCATAAACAATATACGGGAAACGCAGAAACAGTTTAAACCATAAACAGCATTAACCAAGCAATTAACTTGAAGAAAGTGTACATTATTGGCATAAATAAGATTTGAAATACAACGTTGACCGACGAAGATCGCGTCCGGTGCACGAATTAAAAAGATCCGTGAGAGATCGTACATTGGACCCGCCAGAATTCGCACTCTGGCACTGGTTTGAAAGATTAACGCGCTACCACTACACCACAGGCCCCGATCAACTCACGTTGAAGTGATAAACATTTGCCAAAATTTATTACTGAGCTAGGTTTCTAGAATTATCTGATTGGGATTTTATTTATACCATCAAATTGCTATTATTCAGTCTTAGTCGTATATGTCTTGTTTTACATTTTGTGTCGTAGCGAATCCTAATGGAAGCAGAGAACTGATCCTGAACTTTAAACGTCCATTCAAACAAGGTAACCCTCTGCTGTAACTACAGATAATTTTGTTCCGTAGAAAAAATTGTAAAGCATTCCAATGTAGTAGCTCCTAAAGCTATAAAGCTGCGCAGCAAACCATTTATGTACCACTGTGACTTCACGCATGCCGGGCTAATGCCGCTGTCTATAGGTTTTATTTTGCGAGCGAGTGCATACAGCTATACCATTATTGGACGCACAGAAACGCGACATTTCCAATATTTCAGTTGCACAAGAACAAAACTTCAAAGAGACAGCCGTCCGTAAAGGCTTAACGAAATAAAACAATCAAAAATTAGAAAATATCTATATTTGTCTGGGAATATAACGTTAAGAAACAACAAAAACTCACAATGACATAAAAAGGGTTAAAGAAAACTAAAATCAAAATGTATATTTATTAAATAAAACGATTCTTCAAAATAAAACAAGTAAAGCACACAATATGTGACGATGTGCTACCACTATATGAATTCAGCTATAGTGTCGTTCATACAGAACTTTTGCTTTTCTGTTCAATAAAAATTGCAGCCGTCTTCGTTTTGGAGTAAAATCTTCATCGGTTGAACTTCTACTAATACATAGGTAATTATGTAGCTTGTTTTGCATTTTTCCTTCCCTAAAACTTTCGTTACTGTGGTTGTAAAATTTAGAATTTTTATAGAAACCGTCTAGAATCTTTATTATATTATTTATGTCTCTTGGTGTCCTATCCAAACTTTATTCAAGACATACAAACGTATGTATTGTACGTGTTTTTTTGTTAAGTGACTTCGATCGAAATACCACTGAAGATATTTAAGTATACAATGCATCAGACGAAGAAAAAAGTTTTTCAATTATAAGAAATAAGAGGAGAAAAATGCAGATTATAGCTTATATATGAAATCATTGTAAAAGCGGAATGTAAACTATTACTATAATTTGCTCATCCGGAATTGACAAACGTTCTATATCGCAAGCTTTCTTATCGCATGAACAAACATCAAGGTGTCGCGCGGAATACAACACCAAATGGTCGACTTTTAATCTAATTACAAAAATGCTTATCATACATTACAGTTAAACGATACGCTATCCTTTATTCTTTAATATTTTCCTTCTTAAACTAATGTCTATAGTTCCACATTTCAGCTCTCTTGCGAAACTTTTCAGAGTACGACGAACATACCTAGCCAAACTGGGCAGTATGCAAGCTAATATTATATTGTAACTGCTAACGATATACACGGATAGAGGTGTCGTGGACAAATAACATCGCCACTGTTCTCGCCGACATTTTAAGTACAAATCTCCAAGTGTTTTTGTCGACAACTTTAACATAAATTTGATTTAACGACAAGACTGCATTGATTAAATACTGTAGGAAATGTACACATAACAGGCAGACTGCTGTTATACTAACTAAGATCACATTAATTTTGCAAATTTCAAGGTAATCGATGCAACGTTGCGAAGTGATAGATATCAGTGAAAATTATCGCAATTTCAGCATAATATATAACTTTGCCGTTTACTGTTTCACGAAAAAAGCTTTTTTGGTGGGTTGAATACGGTAGAAGTCTCGAAAGCGTGGTGTGCACTGTCTAATGTTCAGTTAAACAAACCCACACTTTACTAAATTGTAGATAATAACAACAAAATTAGGTCAGTTTTTTACTTTAACATGTTTTTTGGCAAAATGCCCCCACAGTAGCGTGAGCGCAAAATATGCTTCAAACTGTGGTTCGCCATTAGATATCTTTGCAACCGCCACACTCATAAACGCTTTTGAGACATTGTTTTGCATAATCAAAAACACTTATACTTTTTGTGCAACTAATTAACAAGGACAACTGCTAACATTATCCTAAATTTTGAGAATAAACTACAGCCGATATTTCGTCGGAATTTGGTACCGATTTCAAAAGTCGAGCTTCTCTGGCAGGCACTCTGCAACCGTCACACTCATAAACGCTTTTGAGACACTATTGTGCCTAATCATAAACACTTATACTTCTGGTGCAACCAAGAGCGCCTTAGGGAAGAGTATGACACTTCCCTGCACTCACATGTTAACCCGTGTTTGATGACACGGGCGTTTTCGGCCTTAACCCTCTCACAGTTTCTGGGGGGTAGCTCGGACCACCAGTTTTATTTTGGGGGGTCGGTCGGACCCCCCAGATATTGGGGGTCCGACGAACCCCCCACAATAGGGGGGTCCGGGCTACCCCCCAGCAACTAGGGAGGGTCGGGGCATCTGGACCCCTACCAGAAATAAGCGGGTCAGGCCGAAAACACCCGCGTCATCAAACACAGGCTGATATGTGAGTGCAGGGAAGTGTCTTACTCTTCCCTAATGCACTCTTAGTGTAACTAATTAACAAGGACAACTGCCAACTTTATCCTAAATTTTGAGAGTAAAATACTGCCGATATTTCGTTGAAAACTAGGTACCGATTGCAACAGTCGTACTTCACTCGCAAGCGCTCTTGTTACTTTAAGTGATCTCAAATATCCAGAAAAATGTAGAAATATAAACCATTTAGTACTTGTTAGCAAGCATATGTTTCCTGTAGAGCAAGTGCATTTTAATACACTACTAATATTGTTACGTAGCTGCTGTGACAACTAGTAAATAGATAGTTCGCTGAAACCAATCGTTTGAAAAGATTCCTTTTGTCGATTAATCCATTCAAACCACAAACAGTGATAGTTCAAGAGTATTAGCAATTTATTCACTGTGACATTTAGTAGCAAGCTTAAGCATAGTAAATGGTGCGCTGAAACCGATCGTTTAAAAAGATTCCTTTTGTCGATTAATCCGTTCAAACCACAAACAGTGATAGTTCAAAAGTATTAGCAATTTATTTACTGTGACATTTAGTAGCAAGTTTAAGCATAGTAAATAGATGGTGCGCTGAAACCGATCGTTTAAAAAGATTCCTTTTGTCGATTAATCCGTTCAAACCACAAACAGTGATAGTTCAAGAGTATTAGCAATTTATTTACTGTGACATTTAGTAGCAAGCTTAAGCATAGTAAATAGATGGTGCGCTGAAACCGATCGTTTAAAAAGATTCCTTTTGTCGATTAATCCGTTCAAACCACAAACAGTGATAGTTCAAGAGTATTAGCAATTTATTTACTGTGACATTTAGTAGCAAGCTTAAGCATAGTAAATAGATGGTGCGCTGAAACCGATCGTTTAAAAAGATTCCTTTTGTCGATTAATCCGTTCAAACCACAAACAGTGATATCTCAGGAGGATTCACTATATATTTTTCTACAGGCTAGTTTATTTCTTGTAAATATATAAGCGACAACAGCAAAAATTAGTCTAGGTTTGGCTATTGAAATGTTGCCCTTTATTCCTTTGCAAAATTATGGACATAGATGAAATCAATAATTAACGTCCGCTGGAAAGGTTTACATGCATTGTAAACGCATAAGCCACATATAAGATTATGAGAATACTAAGCTTCAAAGTATAATGAAATTTACAACAATTTTAACCAAATGCAGGTGTTCTGTAGACTATTCCAAAGGTTTGATGCTATTATGATAATATTAGTGCTATGGCCACGCATTCTTCTAATGCAAGTAATGTCAAATTTTGAACCAAATCTTAGTTTTCCAGTGATCATGCTATGGGCGATAAAACAATTTTCGTACTAAATTTGGCTTAAAACCGGCAATACTTAAAACTACAGAATAAACTTGAAAGCAGAAAAATTGAGACAAATCTGTTTATCGGTGTATGTATGATAATCCTTTTAAACTCATAAAGTGAAACCTCTACAGTGATCTGTCAACTCTTTCATAAGTTATGTGCTACGACAATTGTTGTAATGAATGTCTGCATTGTCGTAGTCAGCGTTGGAAGTGCTGCACGAAATTTTACACAGCCCAACCCCGTTGCACATCTGCCCGCCCTGCTCAAATGCATATTTTCGCACCATTCGAACCGCTTGGGCGTCTGAGTCGAATGCGGTGAAAATCAGCTGAGTCGGTTCATGGGATAACAACTTTAGCTTAAGGTAAGGCTCAGGGGTTGCCTTTGGTTAATTAAATATATACGTCAAGACAAATATAAATATTGTACGTATTTGCATAGCAATAAAGAAATAACATAGCCTGGCGTGCAGCACGAGGGTGGGGGGTCGTGAGGGGGTGGCCACTATCACTTTTCGAGAAAAAGAGGCGGCCGTAAGGCTGCCTCCCCAATTGTCCAGTAGCACCACCCCACGTTTGAATGATATACTGCGCCCCTGAACACAGCTTGATTTGAACATTAATGTCATAGCCGGCGCTACCTTAGTATCATCCGCATCATTTGGGGGGGGCCCCCGATTTTTGGGGGCCCCCGATTTCTGCAATTTTGTGCTACATATTTTGGCAAAAATGGGTATTGTAAAAATTTTCAAAAAACCAAACGAAATTCTTACCACTTCACCCCTAGGTTCTAAAAAGCCGCTTTCCGATACTCGATGGGAAAGCAGAATCGAGTGCCTTAAGCCGCTTCGGTTTAACTTTGATTCCGTTATAGCTGCGTTGGAAGATCTCCAAGATATGTGTGAGAGCAAGAAGGACACATCAGGGTATAGTGACTGCAAGGGATTGCTTCAGGAGTTGGAAAAATGGCCCACAATCATATGCATAGTGGTGTGGTATGACGTTCTGTTCGAGGTGAACAAAGCAAGCAAGACTTTGCAATCGCAGACCGCTACCTTAGAAACTCAAACGTCTGAGCTGAGCAGGACCGCCGCGTTCTTGAAACGTTATAAGGAGAACGGGTTCGCCTCTGCAGTAACTGCGGCACGGGAAATTGCGGAGGCTAACGAGATCCCTATGGAATTTCCTGTTGTACGTCGCAGGCGCAAGAAGAAGCAATTCGAATACGAGCATGAGGATGAGCCAGTTGTCGGCGAGCAGGCAGGAGACGATTTTCGCATCCAGTTCTTCAATGTTTTAGTGGATCAGGCTACTATGTCCGTCAGTGAACGGTTCGAACAGGCTCGGAAGGTGACAGATCTATATGGATTCTTATCTCCTTGTGCGGCTGCGAACATTCTTGAGTCAGTCGGGGGACATTCCGCGTTTCAGCAGAAGTGTCACAATTTCGCCAAACTGTTGGGTGACGTCCACCCGGACGACTTGTGTCGTGAGTTGGAGCGGCTCTACCGCCCGTCAACGGAAATGCCGAAGACGGTCCACGATACGCTGGACTACATCTACAAGTATTCATTGCACGACGTGTATCCAAATGCGGCTATCGCCCTTCGAATTTTTCTTACGCTTCCCGTGACAGTGGCGTCCGGTGAGCGGTCTTTTTCCAAGCTCAAACTCATCAAAAGTTACCTTCGCTCAACGATGGCGCAAGAGCGGTTGACTGCCTTGGCGACGATCTCGATTGAACAGACAATTGCGAAGGGAATCGACTACGAAAATTTGATTGAAAGGTTTGCGGCAACGAAGAGCAGAAAGATCCCGCTGTAACTGATATGGACAAGGTTGGCTGCGTTTGATGCTTTAAGACATCGTCAAAATAGGTGCTAAGTTTCTTTACCTCAAGCTTTTCCGTTTTGACTCAATTATATAAAACTTCTGTGTAGACTGCCAAAAACAGGCACCTATTTTGTAAGATGTTTGAGATTCAGGCTAAGTGTTGCATCTCACTCTGGACATATTTCATTGTGTTTTATAAGTTGATGTTGTAATTACAACTTTGGCAGGGGCCCCCGCTTGCGGCTTTGGGGGGGGGCCCCCATATTCCTAGCGCCGGCCCTGATTAATGTTCCTAAAACCCAGCAGTACCTATCTCTGCATACGCAGTACCAACACAAATAAGACATATTGGTCTGTCTAAAACAGCAGTTACATATTGTTTTAACTTCAGTCCAGAGTATAAACATCTTCTTAAATGAAGTACGTCGCAGTAGTATAAAATCTAAGCAAGAATTAATTACAAGTCATAATCTATCATCGATTACAATCTCACAGGTATTTCGACACCAATGTGCAAAATAAATCGCACACAATCTTAATGTTTTTATACTCACTGGGACCAAATGGGTCAAGCACATATAGTATTAAGTTGTGTTAACTCTGTTTTTGGCATAATATATTTACCTTGATTTCTGAAGGAACCGGTCAGTAGCTCCTAGTTAGGTGAACGTTTCGCGTACAGCACTTTCAATCGTACAGCCCGTCTCTAATCCTGACGGCCGGCCTGAGTTTTTCAAACATGGCACGATACACAACAAAATTCTAGAATGAAACTAATAAAAACAATATCGACAATGATTATGGGCATTAAATAATTTGCAAACAAAAAAGCTCTTGTTTTTCGTTCTGAAGATTAGTATAAAAAGTGTTTGTGACAGAGAACAGCATCCATGTGATAAGTTTATTTTTATCTGGTCCAAATTACACTTACTCATTTTTGTTTGAAACATGGTTAAAAGAATTCTGACAGGTCAGCTGGTTACCGTTATCCTCACTGGGTAAACAAAGTTCCCGGACGAGTTTGCAACTTATACTATTGTAGTCAGCGCCTGGTTTACACTATTCTCCACCAAAAAAGTTCCCCCTTAAAAAGTAAGCAAAGCATCCTTAAATTATTCGCAACGCGTCCCTAAATAAAAATTCGGCAACGCACCCCAAAGAGTTAGGAATGAGAAACTGAAGACCCTGTGCACGCCCCGCTTTAGGTGAATCGGGAACAATAACTCCGGCTCTGATTCTGATAGATCATATTGAAGCAGTACAATGAAGCTTAAGCGGGTGCTCACCAGCCTTGAAAATGGCGAAAACAATCTCACAAACTAATGACTGTGACAGCGACTACACCCGAATGCAACGTAAAATAATGCACATTTATTTGCACGTAAACTGATATCAATATCAGATTTAAATAAAATTTACCAAGTTAAAAGAACCAAATTTGTTTTATATTTATACATACGTGTATAGAAGTCGATCAGCCGCCGTGTGAATGTGAAGTATTCTTATATGTATTATACAATTTTATTTCGATCATATATATTCGATGCTAATAGTTCTAATTCCATTACGATTGTTTGTAGCTCTCTAGCATAAAATTACTGCACTCAAGGATTTGCCAGTCATCCAGTATTGCAAAATCATGAATTTTTGAAACTAAATTACACTAAATAAAATGACTAAATTTTATTTCACTTCGCACTTTTTAAAATGTCCAAAGGATATATATTATACGTCATACAAGCTAAAGCATGTTTTATGGGAATATTAAAGATGACATGTGCAATATATAAATATTTTTAAATATATGTTAAAATATGTATAATTTATCATAATAATTAATGTTAAAAAGAACTAAAGACGTTTTTTGTCTCAATGATGATCGCAAAACAATTTAAATTTTATGTAACAAAATGTAACTAAATCACCAAGAAAATGCTGAGAGAAGACAATAGCATCGTTACACGGGAGTTTCTTTGAAATTTTGCAAAAAGAACACTATAAAGACTACTCTAATACATATTTGAAAGTTACATCAAAAAGTTGTTGAACGCTCTCATATTATGCCCTTACAACAGTACGAAAACAAAAGCTCTTCAGAGAATGGTGGTACTGACACCGTTGAGTTATAGAAGATTTAAGGTGTATACATATATTTTTTAACAAAATTTCACCGCTAAGCCTTTTTCACAATTATTTTCTACAAAAAATTATAAGTTTCAGTTCTACTGCTGCTGCAAAGCATCATCGTACACAATGTGTTTTGTCGTTATTTTCCTTTGTTATTACCATGATTGGTGGAATTATAGTTTACCATCGGTATATTATGTATATTATGCACAAGCGTTCGAAAGAATGCAGTTCGAGAAAACAAAAATTTAATAAAATTTTAATTTTGCAGCTGCTAGTTTTCTGTGTATCAAAGATGTTTTATTAGAAGTTAAAATTTCTCAAATTTTGCGCAGTTTTGTCACCATAATTTAAGTCTAAAAATCTGAATTTTTCGATTCAAATAATATGTGCGATATTCATTAAACAAAGACAGCTTTTTGTTCTAATGGCGTATGGTATATACCAATGTTGTTTTTGATGCATACAAATAAATATAAATATATATTTACACATATACAGTAAAAATATACATATATATATATATGTATAATGCATATGTCTTAATATAAAGATGCTTGCGGACATGTGAAGCGACGTCGCGTGTTGATGATTCGCAAGACAGCGCTTCAACACCGATGGGTTGACCAATATGTAGGTAATTTGCAACTACTCATTATACCAAGAGTGCATTAGGGAAGAGTATGAACCTTCCCTGCACTCATATGTTAGCCCGTGTTTAATGTCGCGGCCGTTTTCGGCATGACCCTCCCACAGTTTCTGGGGGTCGAGATGCCCCGACCCCCGCCCCCAGTTTCTGGGGGGGGGGTAGCTCTGACCCCCCAGTTTTTGGGGGAGGGTCGGTCCATAAGCAGCTGCCAATGAACCGACCCCCCAGAAAACTGTGGGTCAGGCCGAAAATGCCGCGACATCAAACACGCGCTAACATATGAGTACAGGGAAGTGTCATACTCTTCCGTAATGCACTTTTGATTATACTAAGCGCCTTGGTCGGCGAACTCCCAACTACCGTAAAATTGTCGGACTTTAATGATAATTGAATAGAGGGAAAGACAAACAGAAAAACAAAACCAGAAACAGAGTCTTCATGCCTATCTATAATATATTACCATTATACAATTCGTCGCAAGGTTATAGCTCAGAAACGAGCAGAAATTTGCTTGTACGGTCGGCGTCGCAAACTTCAACTTCAGCTTGGACATAGCTAAATGTAGTAAAATGCACAACTAGATGCTCGTATTTTTGCGGCAAAATAGCATGTGTTTTGCCTCTTTTCTGTAAGGTAGTGGATTTGGTATAAATATTGGTGTATTTTTTCACAAATTTAATGCTCTAAATTCCCAACGGTAGTTGGAATAGCGGGTAATTTGTTAGTAGTTTGCAAACTGCTATGCCCACAACTACACTTGTTTCATGTATAATATTGGTATTGTTCATTGTATGAGACAATTATCATTTTCACGAGAAACTTCTAAACAGGATAAAAGCGCTAAAATCTGTTTTTCTAAAAAGATCGACATTCGCTAAACATATTATTCCACTCAAAGATAGATCATACCCATAAATGCTCATAAGGGCAGGGGTCACCACCCTGAGGCGTCGTTTCTTTCCCTCCCCACCTTTAAGCGTGAAGCACCGAGCCCACGTCCCCCACGGCAAGTACTCAAACCCCCCCAACGGCGCCGCAGGCGCAGAGCACATAGGCATGCATGGCCAAGTTCCGAAGCCCCAGAAGGGATACCAGATGCCTCGGAGGGTTGGGGGTCCTTTCAAGTGAAAGGAGGATCAGACACGATAAATTTTCGAATTTTTTTGGGATTCAAAATTTTTCTTAATGTTTGCCAATTTTCCGCCCAACTTTTCTAATTTACCCCCGATTTTTGCCAATTTTCCCCATAAGTTTTGCTAATTTTAGCTAGTTTTTTATTCTATATTGACAAAAATTACCGCGCGTCTCCGTCGCACCGGGAAGGGCGCGCTTCACAGATTTGGGGGACCAGGCTACCTTCCAGGGAAGTTGTTGACGCCGTCCTAAGGGGAGCCCGTGACTCAAGGGGCGATAGTTCCCTCTGCCTCTCTATTAGCTTGTGTGCACACAGGCGCCGAAGGTGTAGCGCCACGTCCCTCTACCATCGGCACCTGTTTGACCCCTCCTGGAAGGTCAAAGACCGACCCCCGCCGATATCGCAGCTACCCCTGGAACCTCGATCATACATTATTATATTACTACCTGCTTATCATCATAGTATATATTGCAGAAATTTATTACAACAGCTGCAAGGTCAGAACAAGGATTGCCAGATCTCTCCGTTTTTTTACATTTGACTTGTTTAAGCATTTACACATACCGATAAATACATTTGTCACTATTGTCTCTCTTTTCATAATTACACAATGCCCATTTCCATGCCAAATTTGTTACGAAAATTGCTGTTATCATGCACAATTTAACAAATTAATAGACAGCCCGGATTTTCACAGAGTATAATAGCGTAAAAAGCACATCTAGTGACATAACATCACAGGAATAGTTTCATTCACTACACAAGAAGCGGTGATAACAAGCAGATGAAAACCCTCTAGTATTCTGCTGCTGCGTCCTACAATTCGTGGCTGTGTCACAGCATCAGATACAAATTTCCGCAGATCATTTACCAATAGGATCCTATTTTGGCCCAAATTTTGTAAATTTTATTATACCCTGACTTGACAAAGTATCAAGGGTCTACACGGTAGCGCCATCATTTAGGCACCGCGCATTGATGTTGTCAGGCCAATTGACGTCGTGGTCGGCCTCTGCAATTGATGCCTTTAATAGTGGCAAATTTGCTGGCTTGATAAGCCTGTGATCACTCATTCTACAAACGGGTCCGAATAAAGCTGAGCTTGCGACGAATGATTTTCTGCAAGATGTTTTCTTTGATGTTCAGCTATTTTAGAATAGATTTATTGCTGATTCTACCATAAAATCTGATGTAGAGCAATCTTCGGTAGCACTTCATCTCAAAAGTACGGAACCTATAGGTGTCCGGTTTCTCGAGAGTCTAAGATTTTGCCGCATACAGAAGCACACTAGAGACAGAAGTGTTCAGTATTTGCAGTTTCGTCGGCAGACTGATATATGGACTGTTCCACACTTTTTTGAATGCCTGCAAGAACACCATACTCTCACCCAATCCTTCTAAAATTCTGTTTGCTGCACTTATCGTCGGTAGCGAGGACGCTACCCAGATGTACAATGTCTTAACCGTTGCTGCTAGCCACCCATTGATTGATATTTGAGGACTGTCATCAGTTCTGCCATACATTATAACCTTTGTTTTCTTGACATGATTTTTGCGGCCGCTCGCTGGCCTGCATGGCTAATTGCGTTCCTATTCTCTTACGATAAGGTGGTATCCTTTCCAATCAAGTCATCTGAGAACCTGAGGTGTTGCAAGTTAGCCATGCGTGAGATTCCGCTTAGTAGTTCGTGGACTGCCTGCATAACTGAGTGGTTATAATGGATGTCCCGAGCCAAAATCTTCCATTTTACGGC
>JASANE010010255.1:0-31876 GCA_030248225.1 Trileptium ribeirensis
CTGGTGAATATGTTAAATTTAATATAGCTCCCACGGGTGGCTTGTTGAGGCCGTTTTGTGTGGCGAAAACAGAAAATTTTGGTGTCCCGATGGGGTTATCCAGGTCCTGCGCGGACCGGTTAAGTTAGGAGGCCCCGGTTTTCGATTAGACAGTTAGGGTAAGACCCTGTGGAGGTATTGAGCTTGAAAAATTGGGGAGTTTTGGTTATTTTGGTTGAGATCGGGGACTTTGAAAATTGTGTGTTTAAACGCTTGGTTAGGGGTCCCTGAGCACTCACCGATAAGGAAAAATTTAACCCGAACCCGCAATTTACAAACCTTATAGGTCCCTTTTGCCGGTTAGTTAGGCCCGCTGGGCCTTGATTGCCCGCAAGATGGAAAAATTTTGTCTTTTAACACCCTCTCGTAAAATGACGTTATGCTGGATTTTGTCCCCATTTCGATCGTTATAATTTCTCGTACCTCACCCCGCAATTTAATTATCCTATGACTGCAGGTCAGGACAGGTCCTCGAGATCCAAAAATCAACAAAACCCCCCTCGTACACTTTGATAAAGATTTCGTGTAACGCCCCTGACCCGTCCTGACACGCAGTGTTACCATAACAATAAAATAAGACAACATTTTTAGCACAGCACATTATCAACGTATGTATATAACAGCGTTAAATCATCATCTAAGGGTCGACCGGATACCTCAAGTTGGGAATCCTACTATTCCAATGTGGTGCCAAAATCACCCCGTGCACCTCGGGCGGGTGGAGCGTGACTACACAACATTTTATATCCATGACATATTATGACATATTTTATTTTTATAACAACAATTAATGGTATACGGCATGATACTCCGGTCACGCTCCACCGGTATCCGATCGCCCGTCCCATGACATTTTCCCGTATTTTGACCTAAATTTAGATATTTTCTCCTTCCCATATATCCTGTTAAAATCCCTAAAATTTCGGGCTGTTACATACATTAATTAAAAAAAAGCAAAAATAGGGACACACCCCAGATTTATGCTGCAAGTTATCGATTTCAAATGGATGCAGCGGTTACCGCGCTATGTTCAATTAATTACGATTTTTTACCAGAGCGATTTTTCCATACTAAGCAATGCATCAAAAATATTAACAATTTTTCGTAATTTTTAAAGTATGAACGTTATTCAATATATATATAAGTTATATATCAGTCGAACCGCAATCATCTCGCGAATCTGGAAATGCAATTCATTTGTTGATATGTTATATAAGTGCCCAAATATTGGACCAAATCCAATTAATACCAGATTTTCCTTATACTGACATGAATTATTAGCTACTTTCGTTGTAATGACATACCTTCCTTGTATCGACACAAGGTAAAATTGTATGTTTTAAGGCATTAAACTGTATGGCAATGCTTGTATACGAAAACTTGGATTTCCTAAAAATTTACTTAAAGCTACTTTACTGAAGGCATTATTATGTACAAAGAGATTTAGTATATTTTCCAGGCCGCTGTTTTTGCTATAACCTTTCCTATACTATTTTCCAAAGGGAGCGCTACCGGTAGACGAAGTTTTTCGGAATTCTAAAATAGTCCATAAGGCTGACAACAGTAAATTTTCCAGGTTTGTCACACCTCTGTCTCGGCCTAACTTTCTATCTAATTGTGCAAATGGTGATGTATATTCCGCAAGGATCACCCAGAAATACCTTTACGCAATCCATCTAACTATTATATAAACCGCGCTTTAGGCATGGAAAGAAATCGGGGTAGCCAGCATTTCCCTCAGGTTTCCGTCATTCTTCAACAGTTTGATTAAAAAACAGCCCCTATCTAATGTAAAACATAGACGAAAAGGGAATACAAATTGTTTGCGAACCTGGGAAAGTTTTTGCAGAAAAGGGATGTACTGTAACTCAGACAGTCACATAATCAGAATGTGGATCATAAACTACGATTGTGTGGTGCTGCAGCGCCGCTGAAACTTTTGTTCCACCCACGGTTATTTTCAGGACAAGTGGCTGCCACAAAATGCTGAATTTACCGACCAATTTCCAAAAAACGCCTTAGTGGTGTCGTGTTTACCTGGATGGATTGATAAACAGCTTTTTCTAAAATATTTTCAGCATTTCATTGCGTTTCTACTACCGCACAGGCATGATGAGCACGTGGCGCTCATACTCGACGAACATGCTAGTCACAGATCAAACGAGCTGGCTATAGAGGCAACGAGCTACAACATGGAGCTCATAGAGCTACTGTCGCAGACTTCTATATGTCTACAGCCACTGGATAAATCTATGTTCAGCTCGTTCAAAAGATCTTGGTCTGAACGATGCAGAAACGCAATGTTGCAAAACCTTTTCCACGCGCAAATTTTGGAGAACTTTTCACACGTGCCTACAGAAAAACAGCTACACCTGACGAAGCAAAGTCAGGATTTCCAATAACTGAAATTTATCCGTTCGATCCAAACGCTGTAAACAGCGACGCGCTTCAGATTTCCGACAATCTACCCAACGAAGCTAACAGTTCCGACTCGGCATCCGAAACAGAGTTCGGCCAGGGTAATACACATGCAAATCTGGCGCCATCAACATCATTTGCATTGCGAGAAAACGCGCAACACGTTGTGGAAAATGTACAAAGATGGCTGGAGCTGTGCCCATCTGCCAGTACTGAAATAAATTACGTATATACGACATTCGAAGACAACAGTTCACCAATAATTGAAAGCACCGCCTGTGGTCAGATTCCTGTTCCTCACTTAGATGACGAAAGTAAGTTTCTGAGCCAAGAAACTTAGTCGAAAGTTCGCTTCAAGAATCGCTTGAACTAGGCCCTTCCGAAGTTGACTCTACAATACAATCGCCCGTTTTTACGGGCGGACAAACACCAAGTGTTGTGTCGCATAAAGCAACATTGTCTCCCAAAAACTCTTCTGACTGAAAACAAAGATTGTTGTCTAAATGATTTCTTTCAGTATCTCTTGGCACCCTTACGAAAAGTTGCATCAGATGCTCGAAGAACCCTGAAATGTATGAGGCGGGTAAAAGCACATTTAAATCCATCTAAAATACAGTCTAATACGGAGCGATGTAGCACGTCCTGGGAATAGCAAGCATCTGATGTAAGTCCATCAAAAAAGTGGGTCTCCTTGAAAAACGGAGGCAAATGTTGCAAGTGTCCGCAATGTGGTGTTGACTATAATAATAATGGCAATGTAGTGGAGTGGCTCCAATGCATGGAATGTCAGACTTGGGAACACGAGACTTGTGAAGGAAAAAGCACTAAGGGTGTATTTTTCTGTAAATCATGTGTACCTAACATTTTGAAGATTTTGCAATGAACTTTTGTGATAACTTCACTTATATAAGAACAGGTGCATTTTATATTTCCTGGTTAAATGTTTTATGTTTCAATTTGATTATTGCAACGAATTCTCAATGTCGTGGCATTGAGATAGCAAAGATTAATATTTTAATATATTTAAGCAATTTTACGAAAAATTTCAGTTATCGCTAAACGAAATTGCATATAGCTCATTCGCATAACTTTCAGCATATCGCTGCCATTTCTTGTCGCACCCACAGGATCACCTCAGTAGTTGCCGGTGATTAAGGCAAAATGTGGGACAATATGTGATAACATATGAGTATGATTTCTGTGTTATTCAGCAGCTCTTTGTTGTATCACCCACCCGTTTAAATGCACTGAAATGTATTAACAAAACAGCACAAACGATTCCGTAATTTGATAGTGTACTGGGGTCAACTGGTAAGGTAGAATACAACTTATGGATATATGCTATATCTATTATTAGTTGTTTTTAACAGTAAAAGATTAAGCACAGGGCGACTAATTGCTGGATACAACGTGTCAATACAAAGTGAGCGAGTCAATACCAGGATTTTGCATGTGTCAATGCAAGGCAACTTCGGCTAAATGTGTTTAATAGAAGCATGTCTATAGTGTCAGTACAAGGAAAGTTTATTATATATTAGTGCGAAATTCTACTACTAAAGCGTTGACGCAACAAAACTTATTGCAGTATAATGATTATGAACAGTGTAATCTCTTACAGTTATTAGCTTAAGTATTACATATATCCTATAGCAACAGACATTAGTGTAGTTAACAGCCCATGTGTTTATGTACTCAAGCACTGTGCTGTATAAGCAGTATTTAGTAATTTTCATTTGGAAAATCTTCAAATAACAAAAATGCTTTCACAAACCCAAGCTAGCATTTTGTTTGATTTAACTATAAACAATGACTCAACCCGAAAAATTCAACTGTAGTCGAGTCAGTATATATAGCCCGAATATGAGGTAATAATAGCTGGTTCAAGCTACGTCATGGCCCTTTTAGTCGTGGCTAGGCACAAAACAGCGATATTCCCCACATTAAGCTTAGCCAAATTAATGGCGACGTCGTTTAAAACAACAATCCCATATGTACCTAGTTTATAAAATCCTTGATCATTCTCCATAATATTCATGTTTCGATTAAAGACGTACACAGTGGCTTTGTCCTCAATTTGAGTGTTTTGAGGAAAAAGTGAAACATAATTTTGAATTCAACGTTTATGATAAATGTGTCAATTTCATTCTGCTGTTCCGTATGCAATATGTGCTACTGCTCAATATGTCTTGACCTTCTCTACATGTCAACATCAGACTTAAATCAAACTGTTGATTGCTACTTTTTATTTATGTGTGTCCAAGACTACACATTAGGACAAATTTTATTTAGTTTAGCTTTCGTGCCACTATTGTATATATTTTAAGTCAAAAATGCTGCTTCGGGCTGTGTGATGTTTTATATTTAATCGGACGTAACGAGCTGGCATTGATAAAACGTTTTAATATTGCCACTGTAAAACGTATCTAATATTGTTAGTTAGGTAGAGCAGTTGATTAAATGGATATAGTTAGTAAATCTAAGTCTCTTGAATGGAGCCTAGCTTCATTATAATTTTAACCGGAAATACGGTGGGATTTATGAAATTACATTATATTCGTCTTTACAGTTTGTATTTGGCTTTGTTCGTTGTGTTCCTAACCATTAAAAGGAAGCAACTGTGACCTATTTCTTCAAAACAAACATTTATTGAAGCTCCATCTGAACTACGGCAAGCGCGAATCAGTTTCAAACAAGTTCCCAATGGGTAATCATAAAAGTTTTTTTCTCTCTAAGCCGAAGTCTAAGCCTAATATTTAACTCTAATGCTAAGTTTATCATGTGCTCACAGTTCGGCAACATTCGAACTTTTGGCCATCCATACTTGACATGATTCATGCATTCGACATTCGTGCAACTAATTATCGTAGGTTGAACGCCGCATTATTACGTTAATATTAGCGTGTGTATATGCAAACTTTTAGGACAAAGTATGATACGATATATCGTTCAGCTGGTGATTTTTTACTTCAAATTATACAAGCAAACTGTGAAAACTAAAACTGGTGGCGTCACTTTTGTAGCATTACACAGTTTATTAAAATAAATATTTATTTTTCTTAAAATTCTTTTCCAAAAATGGTAATCTAGGTCTATATTTATTAACATTTCACGCAGTTATTAATTATTATGCGACACAGTATCGACGATAAATAGCGAACGGCATTTCGTTGAGTTTTTCGAACCAAAGCAGGAATAGAATCTCAAATAGAATGCTAATTTTTAATGAAAATATGGATTACTAATGCATTTCGTGTACAAGAGACATAATGGCAGACGGATAATTAGAAACATAATAATATGGTGTATGTATATGAACATCACTAGTCACAATGGCATTTTTCAGCATCCTAAGTCCAGTTTGAGTTCTGTCGTTCCATACTTATCTAAGCAACTTACTTCATATACTTATGCAGGAAACGCTACATGTAAATTTATCTATTGTGCCTACAGAAGTAAACTCGTATATATGTGCAGACAATATCTGTAACTTAATTTATATAGTGAAAGCCTGTACATACGAATTTTTGATAGCACTGCAAACAATTCTACAAGTTAATTGTAGGATAGAGAGAAGCATGTTGTAGGCTATCTACGAACAGTAACTCGTCCAAACTAATGCTGCCGCACCCGTTTGAGCTGTTCAAAGCTCTACGTAGAAATCTTTTCACGCACAGCTGTATATGCTACAACTATCGCTTATACATTGAAACGCACAAGAAGTTAAATTTTGCAAGCAATTTGAACAACACAAATATTATAGCTCTATATGAATGGCTATTTATCGCTGAACTGTCATATTTATAATTAGACTTTCCTCAAAATATACATATTATTGAATCAAATAACGCAAATATATATATCAACAGCAACAACAAATTTCTAACAGTCGACTTTTTGAACGATTCAGTTTGAAAATGACAAGAGAAAAGACGTTTCGCCCTGTTTGTTCAGGCAGAAACCTCAAAACTAGATTTTTAGTTATCTGTAAGTCAGGTTTTAATTCTGATCGCTCCAATACCAAAAGATTCCTATCGGGAACACCAAACATACCTGGGGATTACGGTGGGATGAAAGATTTCTCAAAAGTCAGTATTTATATAAATCGTGATGATGTTTTCTATCCTATATATTCAATAGTTGTTATACATTGTGCCGTATCGTAAATTTCAGATCGAAAAAAGAATACTTACACTTTGTAGTTCTCGACTCGGTTATGACCAAAAACATAAATTCCATACAAAATTTCCCACGTGTTCGTACTATATTTCTATTTAAAGGAATTTTTAGGGTTTTAACGCTATTTCTGTCAAATAATGTCAAACAATTTAAGCAGGTTTCAAAATTGCATATATTTACAGATATTGTTATTCCCAAGATAACAAAAAATCTTTCTGAGCAGGCGCTTCAGTCTATACATTAATACTATGATTTCTCTTAACTGTACAGATTGTGCTACGAAGCTATAATTTTTAGTAGAAAACTATATAAATTTTCAAACCTGACCTCGATGATACGATTCTACTTAACAAAATTTCGTTGTCAATCAAATACATCTTAAAAAGTAACTTAAAATGTAGGTGCCAACATCGCGGTTTCTAATTCGTCGTCAATTTTGCAAGAAATTGAACAAGAAATCATTGCAGCAGCACAAACACAAAGTTGTGCGAACAATTTTTCGGCAAATATAAACAAGACAAAATTCTATCACTTCTGTAACGAATTATATGATAGACACTCAGAAAACAACTAGTACATAGTAAATAGCAGTATTTGGTGAAATTCAGATCTTTCAGATATTTTTCCGTGGTAATGACTTCTAAGATTCTTGGGATAAAATTCGAATAGATGTTTGGACTTACAAGGAACCAAAGGATACACTGGTTAATGAACTCCGTGCCAATGTTCTCGCCAAACGCTAAGAGATCGCAACTGTATTCCTTTAAAGTATGTCAATAACATAAACAGAAATCATAAATCATAGTAGGCCCTGGCGTGGTGGGCAAAATTAATTTTCCACAACGCATCAAATCTCCAGCAAAGCAATACACAGAGCATAACCCGGAAAATAGATAATGTATGTTAGTCTTTTCGACCAAAATCGGTGTAACAAATATCCGAATATAAAAATATTGCTATTGCGAAATTAATTTAATTTTTTGCCTTTTATATTGAAGCCGCAAGGAAAAACAAACATAGCAATATGTGGTTGCCATAAATTATGGTATTTTTATTATACATAGGATAATGCGACAAACTTACTGTATAACTTATATTAAAAGCTCTATTATTCTAGACTCTATAATTGACAACAGTAGTGATACTAATGTTCCTATGCAGTATTTCTGAATACTGAAGTGGCAATACTTTCATGCGAATCCCACCTGGTCGCTATGTCTATCATCAGAACATGAACTAACAAGCTAAATATTTTAATAGCCCCCTATGCCTTATTGTAAAAACCTTAGCCAACCCCAAGTAGTACATTATAAGTTAGCACACATATTTCACTTAACTGCCGCTCCAGCTGAATACTCTCACAGAAACAATACTACACACGCTTCCTCAACCCGCACGTGACAGGCAGCGGTGCACAGTCCCAGGGAGTTGATTAGCTTCGCAAGCCGAAGGCGGCCTTTGCCAGTGTGTTCGGCATGGACTCTTTCGGTGATGTCGTCGTATCATTCATTAGGAGTCCCCTGAGATCAACCCCTAGGTTTATGTTTAGGTAATAAGGTCGACTCGTCGTTTCCCATCCTTTGCTCAAAAAAGCTAAAATTTCGTTTGTACGCTAAAAATTCAACACAGACTCATGCTCATATTTATCACAACTTATCATTGCTCATATTTTCAAAGCTTCCTATTGTTCTCAATCGACGTACTACTCCTGCGTGTTCAACGTAATCACCCATTTTTCAACTTGCCTCAGACTTCAATGGGAATAGCCAATTTTAATACCCTAGCCTCAATTAAGAGATAATTTTTAGCAAAGCTCAAAACGTGCAACTTTTGAGCTTGTTTTGTTTTGCTTATAGTTTTGCAGGTTGTTTTTACAGCAACCTGTTGTCTTATAAATATAAGGGAAGTCTGGCAACGTATATTTGACTCGTTTTTTGTTTATTTTTATCTCTTTGATTTCAGGTCAACGGAACTCGTACGCAGACGACAACCAGACGTTGAATTTCAATTTTGTACAGCTGAAGACAATTTCTGTATGTCACATTTTCTCGTGCCAATATGCTATTCGTTTCTAGCGAAAGAACAATGGTTTAGGGAGGCTTTTTCAATTCATCATGGATAAGTGCGAAATTTAGAGAGGAACTCAGTGTAAGAGTTGTTTTGCTGATTTTCTATGTGGCGTCGTCGTCGCTGGATATTTATCAGAACGTAGTGAAACGTAGTGGAAATTTTGTGTTGCAGGGGTGAAATCTTTTAAATTCAGTCTGTGTGTGTATGATCGACCATAACTCGGGAATCACTTAACTGATTTTCACGATCTTGGGCTCATTCAAACCGGCATGTCGATTTACCATGTACATTCTCGAGCGTCTTTTGATTAGGGGACTGGTTCCGGGGTCAGGGGTCAAAATGTGGATTTTTGCCCCATTTCACTCCATTAGCACCGTTCACAGAAGCAATGATATTTTTATCTTAACTTTCGAATTTTTTCTCTGGTAGATTTTGTTTCATAATAATACGATAAATGCAGAAGCCACTTTTTTGTTGTTCTATTAATGCTCCGGTTCTAGAGGTATGGGGTTTGAGGTATGGTTCCGCAATGGTTCCTCGACCCAAAATTCGAAAATTTGTTCAAACGTCCTGGGCGGCTGAAAAGTTTCACTAGGGAGTTTTCGGGCATGGGGAACACATTGCCGGTGCTGGTTTTGCTTTGTGACCAATGGTTTCATGGGTACGGGGCCATGACGCCTCATGGTTCGGCGTCAGATGTCAAAATGAAGGTGTTTTACCCCATTTTAGTACCCTTCACGGAAGCAAGGTTATTTTTACCTTATCTTTCGAATTTTTTTGTCTGGTTGGTTTTATTTCATAATAAAATGATAAATACCGATGCTTCTTTTTTTGTTTTCCGATTAATGCTCCGGTTCATGGGGTTTAAGGTATGGCACTCCCGTGGTTCCTTAACACAAAATTCAAAAATTTGTTCTGACACTAAATTTTTTTGCAAAGTGGATATTATAAGTATTTTGTTTGCATTACAACGGATTTTGTTTTTATCCACATCATTATTTCAGTTTGGGGAGTGTAGAAAGTGGAGAAAAGTTTGCTCAGAAAGCGGTCCATATGGCTGTATTAAATAAGTAAGAAATGCTAGAACCTCTCTAACAGCTAAATTATGTGTGCAAATAATCTAGCCATGCAACATCTTCATTATCTTGATTGCCCAGAAACAAAATATATAAAAAAACAACCACCGCTAATACAAATAAATATATAAATAAATAAATATATCATGCACAAAAACACGTTATAAATGAAAATGTTACCTGTAGAAATAAATATCAGCAAAAACTAATGAAAAGTAAACGTCGCATTGGTGATGACCGCAGCGAATTAATTACACGCTTCGTATCAGCTTCGGTTCAGTCTTTCACACTGCAAGCTTGCTTCGTTTGTGCACGTACTAATACTGAAAAAATTTTTTCTTGGTTTTGTAGCTTTGTTTTCGTGGAATTATTTAAAAATCATCAATAAATTTTGCTGTATTATTATTTCATTATTCAAATCATTATTAAAGCCTGTGGCTATTTGACAGCTTGCTATACCTCAAAATATGGCGGGCGAAGGCCCATCGTCTTATTGGACGGGAAGATGTTTCTTAGGGATCGTTGAGGCAGGAGTGCTAGGTGCTGAGCTTTCAGGTGGTCCGAACCTTAGGGGTAACCCCGTATATTCTCTGTTGACACCTATACCCCAAAAAATCATTGAACCACAAGAATATTAAGCAAACTCACGCTTATGAGGCTTTTACGTTGTAAAGGGTCTTCATGTGAAACACTTGTCTGCACTATAGGTGTCTCTACTGTTATTCATTATATGCACAAAAATGTTTACACTGGATATGTTATCATGCATTGCCTTATGCTCAATAAAAACATAGCATAATTATGCTCAATTTTAAGCATACATATGCTTATTGCTAATTTTTAGCAAAATTTGATGCTTAACATTAAACTTTATTATTGCTAACTTACATTAAACCATAATTGTGTTAAATAATTTAAGTAGTAAAAAAACAACGCTGAAAATTTTATTTAATACTTAGCAATATTATGTTAAATTTTAAGTTTTTAAGCATAACTCTGCTTAATATTAAGTTTATTTCATGCTGAACATTTTAAAACCGTAGTTAGAATAATTTGTGCTAAACATTAGCATAATTAAAAAATGTAGCATAAGTTCCTACATTATATTTAGCAAAGCTTAATGGACAGCAAATTATATAGGATAGTTATGCTTAAACAAAAAAGTAGCGTGATATTACTAAATATAATATTCAGCATAAACAATTTGAGTTCGGTGTCTTGGACACCATAGACTACACCATAAATTTTTTTAAAATGTTATATAGTGTCAGCAACATCATGTTATTATTGCTACTTTATACATATGTTTGTGTATGGTGTTCTTGACGCCATGACTAAAACGTTTTAGTAGATTTAGACACTACATTTTAGTTGACGATAGTTCATGCATCATCTGTTGCATTATGTGGTGTAAGCATGTACTGTATGCCACTGCATAGTATAGTGTACATTATTGGCGCAAAAATGTCCGCACGATAGTCCTTTCATACAGTAAGCGCAACCTTTCATACAGTAAGAGCAACCTATACAGTAGACGTTTATATAACCGAGAACGGTAAGCTGTTAAGCAAGTGCGACAATCAGCAGGTTGCCCACAGCTTAAACAAGCCGTATTCATTATGTGATGCGATGCTCCGAGCACATAATTAGGTTATACCTGCTGACATTTGCATCCAAATAACAGTCGAATTTGCCAAAATCTTACAATCAATCATTCATTCCTGCCAAAACCAACATTTGTAACCTATATCTGACCACGGAAAGTATATATGTCAACTAAAACATAGAGAGCATAACGTTTCAGCTAGAAATGTTTAACTCTAATACAATAGTATGAAAAATGACAAATCTATCTCATTTGATCTATTTATAATTCATTTCAAAAAACTTTCGCCACTTTGACATTGTCACAAATGTAACGTTTAGAACACTATATTTTAAAACCATGTGTCTTAATAATCCCCTCATTTTATCATAATTCATACACGAATACAAAAAATTAATAAATATAAAATAGCGCCTAAAACACTAGAACAGTCTAACTAGAAAACTTATACTCAGCAATTATTTTCATTAAGCAGAAGTTTCCTATGAATTCGCAAGTGCCATTTTCGTACAAATCCAACGAATGGGATTCAAATAGGATTTGTTTCTGTGCGTCCTTTGAAATATAAAAAATTATTTCTGATCAATGCTAAAGCAAATCACTTATATATCGTAATTTTCAAATATTTAACACGGTACGCTGTAGTTGAAGTCTGTCAAATATGAACAGGCGCCTAATGTGGATAAATTTCCCATTCAGCTTTATGGGACTAGTTGGTGAATGAATCTTTTTGCAAGATTTTTTAAAGTAGGGTAGCTAACTGTTTTTTGCGCTCATAGGGCAAAATTCGTTTAGCTAGGTTTTGATTGCGCTAAGTTATGGAGAATTTACTAAAAGAATTCTGATACCACCTTTTAAAAACATAAACTCGTAGCTGCGAGGTTTATTTTTTTTGGTTTAGAGAATTTTAATTCGCAGTAGCCGGCCATAGGGAAATTATAGCTTTTTCGAAAGTTTGTAAACCGTAAATTTCAATTTTATAAACAAAACATAAGGGTACGACTGAAGATTTTGCGTTAAGCAAAATTTAAAATTTTTCAAAAATTTCGCCGGGATTCCTAATATGAACACCAGCTGTATTTTTGAATTCCTATTATAGACATAGGGTTCCTAATATGGACACTATCTACAAGCTGCAGGGCAACGACCTTTGGGTAAGCTAATTCTGCTAAACATTAGCCTCTAGTGTCATCGTTCTGGCAATAACCACTACAGTTTTTCTGCAACGTTTAAAGGATATTCTAACAAAGGAAGAATTGATGCTTGTAGGGACCTAGGGTAAACCCAACGCTAATAACACCTGCTCTTAACTTTTTCTATAAGAATGGTAACAGGACGTTAATAGCCTATATCAATATGACGGTCCCTAGTACCTACAGTTTATATAGTATCGGGGCCAATGACATTTACTTTCGACAGAAAAAGGGATATTCTCAAAAATGAAGAATTAACCCTGAGATCCATGTACTTTTCGATTTACCTCGAATTCCTGAGAGGGTCCACTGTATACCCCCTGAATTTCTTTTATTTTGTGTCACAGATTTTACCCATCGATCAATAAACTTTAATTAGATAGAAAACACCTATATCATTCATGCGCGTGGCTTTTAATATATATTTGGTTTAAATGCTTACTGAGTTGTATGAGTTATTGGGTTCAATTTTTATGTTAAAGAGTCAACATTCGACAACAAATAAAGCATCAAAGCGCTGCATACCAACATAACAAGCTATTAATATACAACATTCCATCGTGTGGCACCATACCAGCCCCAATTCCTTATTATTCGGCCAAGATGCAACGAGACTGTAGCATTCGTGATGACCGCGAGGTATAAGCCGAATTTTCTAAAAATTCCTTTACTGAGTTGTAAAAGCAGATATACATTGGAAGCCAAGAGCGTGGAACATGGACGACTTCAATAGCCGCTTGTAGTGCTTCAGATAAGTTTTACCTTCGATGCTTGTTGACAAAGGAAGGTCTGTTTTTGTCGATCGCAAGCTACGGTACCTGCTGGAACTAAGGTTATAGTATCGGATTCTGGTTGTTGGTCCAACGCGGAAACATTTACTAAATGGATACTGCTTTAAGCTGCGTCCCGCAGGTAAGAACGCAGCAGTTTATATTCTTGACGGTCATAGAAGTCATGCTAACTGCAACATTGTTAAGCTTGCGATTGCTAATTATATTGAAATTTTGCGTCTCCCGGCAAATACAACTAGCGATATTCAGCAGCTGGATCAATCAGTTTTTGGCCCATTGAAAGCATGTTGGAGCGAAGTATGCAGAAATTTGATTAAAACGAAACATCACTATCAAGACTTCACCCCGGTGTGGAAATAAACGACGTAGGCAAACTGTTTTCAAACGCCTGAAACAAGTCTGCTACAAGTCGCAACGCAACATCAGGATTTCGGGCTTGCTGTATATTTCCTTTCAATCCCAGTGCTATGCCGGACGAAGTGTTTTCGACGTCATATACTGTTCAGCAGCCTGAGATGGTTGCCGCTTCCAACATGCAATGAGTCTCCCGGCGGTGGTAGTAATATGGCGCACAAAGAGACTAATAATTTCATCCAAGACAAGATCAATATAGTGAGCCCAAGTCCCGATAAATTCATTCCAGGCGGTGGCACAAGTTGCAACACAAGTGGCAATAAGCCTATGGATTTGCCCACCACTTCAACACCATGCTTATCACAGCTGCAGCAAGTTGTATAGCTTGTTCAAGAAAATGAGAGATGTGAAGTGGTTTTGGAGGGCAATAGTGTTAAATGGCGGCCCTTTACATAGCAAGATGTTTATGGCCTGGGCCTTTATGAATCATACCCCCAGAACGGCTCAGCTTTTGGCTCATCACAAGACCATCAAACATAGGCAACCTTGACTCCTGTTATCCCAACACTGCCAGTGCTATGTGCCGAATTTTAAGTTACAGCATCAAGTCAAAACGTAACTAGCTATCATAGCTTCCAAGAGCTTTTTGACGACGAGTTGTCTTCTGTTATTACGTCGACACATTCGGGCTTACAAAGTCGGCAACAAATGTGACTCACCTTTCTAGCGATGGTAGTGCGCAAATGCTTGAAGCCAGTGGAAACAAATCTGGTGCGCGCAGCGGGATGGGTACGCAGCCAAAGAAACCAAAAAAGATTTCAAAGGGCCCGCCGAATCTAGGTTAAGATACGTATCACCCATTTTCCGTTTGCGGCAAATTAAAAAAAGGTCATCGGGTTGAATCCAATGTTATGAATGTTATCTGTGGCAAAACGACACTTGTCCTGAAAAACAACTGAAACGTTGCTTCTTATGTTCGTCTTGCTTAAAGGTTGTGAATAGTTAAACCGTATTACAAACCTTAGCATGAACCCTTTCCCAATTTCGTTACACGATTACAGTAGCTTGATGCTTTTGTTACAATTATGTTTCTTGCTCCGCTACAGGTATCTTTCGATTAATTTCTAAGCTTGCAAATCCTTAAAAGTTGACGCTAGTTCTTTGATAGATTGAAATTACTCATCGATGTTACTTATCATGTTCTTTATTGTTACTGTTGGACAAAATTGACATTTTGTAATCATCCAGAATCTTAAATTCTTTATGTTTTTGTGGTTGTTTTGGGCCAAATCTGGATTTGACTAAAATTTTGTGAAGATATACAGTGTTTCTACTGTTTACACTGCGCATTATGCTTTGAACAACGTCTTTCGAGCCATAGTTCGGGCAGTATTTGCCAAATTTTCTGACAGCCCAAATTAAGAATCCTGCGTTCATGTTACGAATCCTATTGTCCAATTCAAGAAACCAACACTCCCTAGGCATTATACGTTATTGAAAAGCAATCCATAGTTGGCATACTTCCCCTACTTATTCAATATGGTTAGAAGGATCGTACTATTTAGCGTCATATAATACGTATAACACTTGTTGTAATAAAACGTATGGCGTATGAGATACCGTCTGCTGTATAGTATTTTATAATACAATCAGAAATACTATGTTGCCCAACACATTATATAATAGATGGTGAGAGAGACACTCAGTGTGATCAAAACGGGTCTTTCCTAGAAATCCCACCAGCCAGAAATTGGTCAATTTTAAAGATACGGCAGAAATTTTGATAGCATTCGACTCAACTCGACGAGATGGTTCACAAAAATATTTGGCAATATTTATGACATTTTTTTCGATTTTTTGGGTTCCCAATGGATACTCAAAATTTTTTTACAAATATTTCTCGACAAATGTTCAAATTTATATACCATTCGGACCGCATACACGATCTGAATCGCGTGGGGTAAAAGTCAGCTCCATCGGTTTAAGGATTACAGAGCTAGCTTTAGGCTAGGGCTTAGGCTTCCATTTAGGCATAGGATTTCATATAATAGAAAATATCATTGATTGCGAATACAAAACAAATAAAAAAAATTTATGTCATAAATATTGCCTAAATGCTTATTTTCTGAATTACCTTGTCGTATCGAATGGTACCAAATTTGCGGCTGTATTTTCAAAATTGGCCAATTTCGGTATGGGGTATTTTAGGAACGACCCGACTAAACGTTTACATAAATGTCCTTTATATCGTAAACGCCACATAAGTCATTTATCGATGGATCAAAATTGTCAGTCACAGTCCGTGTTTGGTTTTTGGGGCCAGTAATATAAAAATTAAAGATTATACTAAATAGCGAAAGGATAGGCTAAAGCTCTTTGAGCAACAAGATCTTTCAATCTACTTAAAAAGATTAATTTTTACACACATAAATTTCCCAGAGGTGTGGGTTTTTTCGAAGAGACGTGAGTCAAAACTGACACCAAACAAATTTAGGTTGAATTAATTAGATTTTTGCAGATTGAGGCCATATGACCCAATCGCACATTTTAAAGTCGCTGTGTTGTTAGCTGTGTTTGTCGCGTGTACTATGTTTGAAAGTAGTTTGGTACTCGTACGGGAATCATACAACTGCTCCTAATAAATAGATCATTGTTTTGCGTACGCAATTTCCAACCATGCAATCCGGGTCCGATCCGCAGCGCCCGCCTGAAATTATTAAACATTGCACGCTACACAAATTTGTTATGGGCATGAAAGGATGAAAATTTGAAATTCTAAAAAATGTGTTAATCTATCCCTATTTGCTCTGGAGGAGATAGAATCAATGACTATTACTCTTACTTGTAAAACATAAATATTATCCATATTCGTTAATGTAATGCAGAATAATGTAGTAAAAGTAAAGTGTGTAAGTAAAATAGTAAAAAGAAGTGTGTATAAGTAAAATAAAAGTAAAATAAAAATAAAGTAAAGCATAATGCGGCGTTACGTTATAAAGGACCCCCATGTGAAAGTTTTGTCCCCTATGGTATAGACCAAACCATCTAGTGATATATGGTATATGGCCACACTATGTAATGCAAAAGATGGTGTATGAGACACCATTAACGTAGCTATAGTGTCTCAATCTACCTATAGTTTTTTTAACTGACGGTGTCAAGGAGACCATACACAAACCAATTATATATTGCGTGTAAATAACAGCATGCTGTAGCTAACAGCATATAAAATTCATGGTGCAGTCTACACCATACTATTACCGACAGTACACTGCCTATGTATACTATCTGAAAATACCATCAGAAACACCATGGTGTCCAAGACACCATATATTTGATGGTGGCAGAGACACTGAGGGTGGACAAAATTTCACATGGGGGGTTGTTTATAACCATACATGGCGGCGGTCGGTCATGCCAGGGGCGGAGTAGAGGCCCACCACGGGAGGGGGGGGTCGCGGCCATCCCAGGGGGTAACCCCCCCCTGGCCGGCCAAATTTTCCTAGGGGGCGTTGGTCGTGAGGACCTTTTTTTGGTCCTAGCAGCCATATTTCTCGCCTATGAGTTCAGTTGCTGCACTAGGGTCCGGCCTCAAAACTGGTCGAGGCGGGGGTTATCCCCCTGGCTGTTCGTCCTCCGGGGGGGTCCGGATCTCAGGGAGGTTACCGCCCTGCCGCCATGTATGTTTATAACGTAAACGATGCATAAGTAAATAGTGACAAATAACAATTTTTCGCAACAAGTATGCCAAGAATAGAGTTCAAATCTGAGTGCTAAGACCGCTATAGTTCGGATCGACATAATGAGTTTGCGCCCTCGTCAAAATTTCGTTGCTGAGCATTGCGTAATTATATGCTAGTTATAAGAAACAACTATCAGGATAGTAGGTACGAAATAACAAGATATGTTTCTCATTAAGTGACTTTATACTTTCCTGCAACAATAACTTTACTTAACCATAATTTTTTTATGTTTTATCAATTCTTGACAATTTCTAGCACTCACCGCTTGAAATCCAGAAATGATTTCAAGCGTCGTGCAAAGTTTAGGAAGTTTGTTTTGAACTTTCGCTTCACAAGTCTGAAAGACCGGCGCGACTTGATGTTAATAGTTTGTGCTTCAATAAGGTGTCTTTTTCTATCTAAACCTCTGTACTGGTATCTCAAAACGTTATTTTGTAACCATACTTAACATACTAAAGGCCTCTGTTGGGCGATTTCCAAGTACCGTTAAAATTGGGCTTCGTTAGATTATTTAAAAAGCAAGGCAAAAAGAACTACAAACTCTGAAACTAGCTATGTAATTAAGTTATATCTTACGCGCCAGGAACATAATTCTTATACTAATGGCATAAATCTGTTGGGATCGTTGGCTTCATACATTTAACTTGTATACATGAAAACGTAGTTAAACGCACATCTAAAATACAATATCTTTGCTACAATATAGTATAACACGACGTGAATTTGGAGCAAAAGTTGCGTATTTTCTCTAATTAAGTTCATAAAGCCCCAACTCTAAGTTGGAAGATCTAAGATCCAAGAGGCTTTACTTTAGATGTTTGCAGTCTGTCTATATAGAAAGGTAGTTCAGTTTATATATACGACTCTTAGTGCCCATTTTTAATCAAATCAATATCACAAAGAATCGCTAAAAGAGAACGTTTAGTTTAGTGTAGATGGTATAATCACGCGTGTAAGTTCTAGAATCGATGCTTCAAAACACCAAAGCAGAATATCACAAATTACATAAGCTTTTATAAGTTATATTTTTAAAACGATTGTCCAGTTTTAAATCCTGAGAACCTTAGGTTTCCCTAACCTGAAACTACGTATTGTCATTGAAATAGGCAAAAGAATAGGACATTGTCTTCGCTTCAAAGACCATATTCCGGATGCCCTCAAGTCTTCCATTGTCTATAAATATTCATGTTCTGCTTGTGAAGCAGACTACATCGGTAGTTCCTACCGACACCTTTCAACGATGATTTCTGAGCATATCGCAGTTATCTGCCAGAACTAGCAAGAATCTAAAAACAATGCCCAAATCAGTGATTCAGCGATTTTCCAGCACGGCTCAGTATCCAGTACTGCACGTAAACCTAAAGACTTTTCAATCGTGGCACAGTCTGGCTATTCTAAACACAATTCTAATCAGTTACAACGTATCCTCGAGAACATGCATATTAGATTCAGAAACCCGAAGCTTAACGATATATCGGCACTCAAACCTCTGTTACTGTTTCATACTTGATATAACTCTGGCTATCTCATAATATTAATTTTATATATTATATATGTATATAACCACAGCGTCAATGTTCAGACAATCTCACTTCGCTATGCGTAACAAAATCTTGCTATGTATGACCTCCAACCAAATCATAATAAAGTTTTTGCAAAGAGCCATATAATCGTTAAAACAAGTGTCCTAAACCGAATAAAAATACGCGACCATCGCAATAAAACTACAACAACGTTGCTATTTTGTTGTTTTTGGTGGTTCATAAGCGTGGGAAATTCCCACGGGGTGAGCATTCATCGACATTGAAACGATCTTGAGTAAAAAATGGTACATATATATTTGTGTAACTGCCTTTAGTACCAAGCACAGCGGCTTTTTACCCAACTTTTTCCAGCTTGTGGCGTAAATATAAAAATATACAAAACATATTACTGAAAAGAAAAGATATTGAAAGCTCCTCCAGTTATATAGTAAGGGTTCATATGTCGTGTCTTGTGTCATCACCAGCAAGAGTTAGCGACGCACAGGCCGTAAAGCGATGTTTATATTTATATTTCCGACCTGGAACCTTTCGCACCCATTTCACAAGTGGCTGACATGTATTTCACTTTTGTCTCCTTAAAACCATAAAAGCGTTGTATCTGATGGCCAACTGAAAGAACACATTTGATTTAATTTAATTTTGCTTTCAGAGTCTGGCTATGTATACTATATGCAAAACCACGAAATGCTTATAAATAGAAAATCCCTTAGTCTGATGCTCCTGTAATTAAACGTACACGGCTGCATGGCGCAACTTGCTAACGCCATGCCCCTACGATCCCGGCTGCAGTAATCTCAAGGACGGGCCTAAATTTTCACAGATGTTAAGATTTTGCTAATTTTTCTCAATCAGACACGAGAACTTATGGAGGTAAGCAAGCCACAGGCGTTTCTCACGAGGTGTTTCCAGACCCAGCCCGATTGGTTGTGCACTTGTCTAATATCTGGTAAGTTTGCTGATGCCCCCAAGGTGATTGCCACTGGCATGACGTAGCCATAATGTCAAACTGATTTTATCTATCCCTATCTTACGTAGAAGTTGTTTGACAAAGTGGTGTGATCATATTTGAACAAACATTAAGTATGTTATCAACTATGTTATCATTAAGTATGACTATCAACGCATTAATTCGCTCAGCAAGTTATTATTCATCGTAGCCCCCACAGGGCTCCGAGAGCCCTGAGTGCTTAACGGCGGAATCATAGGGTGATAATTCCTTAAATATGCTAGTAACTTAAACAGTTTGCATTTCACAGTAAATTTTAGACTATGTTCGTGTTTTAGGATTTTATGAGCATTTTAATTAACAAATCCGTGGACTCCTGTCGCATTTCTTTACCGCATTAGTATTTAATTGTAGTGAACCGTACACGATAGGGCATAGGATCTTCAATCCACAGGCGCAACGAGGACAGTAGATTTTTCCGATCGAATGAAATAAGTAAATTTGATCGCTGCCAGAGTGACTAACACGCGATATAATGATAGCTTTTCTTGATTTCATTTTAACATATTTACAGTACCAAAAGTGCAGGAGCATTAGAGTACAGTACGATCACAACAATTTTGGTACAAGAGGTTACGAGCATCGCAACATTTTATGCATTGATGTCTTACGGGTTGAAAACGAAATACACGACCGACATAAGGTACTACTGTTGCCCTTCTCAGGATACCTCTAACGTTAAAGGACACGGAGTAAGTTCAAGAGAGATTACGGACCAGGAAACAATCATTTCCGCGATTTCCAATTCAGCGGAGTCCAGCTCAGTTATGGATCAAGAGATGTGTCCTGGTGTCCTTCGATATTCATTCCATTATTCAAGGCAATAACAGTTTCCCATTGAGGAAGTCTAATTACGAATATGAGGATGCTCCGAATGTAGGTTTTCAGACGGACACCATCGAACAAGGGACAGGGTTGCTAAAGCATAAACATAAATGAATACACAGATATAAAATACAATGCATGATAGAAATCGGAAACAGCCTATTATTAACGACATTTCGTCAACCATCTCCATCTCTCTATACGGATCGAAAACCTTGTATACCTAGGAAGCAGTGTCCTACCTATTTTCCGATTACGCCAACCTTGGCTTAGTCTTAATTGCAAAAGATCCTAGCGTCCAACCGATAATGTATTAAATATAACAGATTCGAGCACTTGCGTGACGAAGGCACAATAAAGTTATACGTTAGCCATGGTGGATCGCTGCCATTTCAATATACAGCCTATGTAAGCGTGTTAATTTTAATTTAACATTACACAAGCTGTGCCCAATGACCAATTCTTTGAAATTCCACATTTTATAAGACCACAATACGTGACGAAAGGTAAGTTACAAAGGCAGGCAGTTACGTACGTCTAGTAATACGGCGTAAAGCACAGCGATGCCAGTGGTTGTTACAATTTCTCGCTCGCAGCCTGTACGTCTACAACCAAAACGACAAATTAGCTAGCTCTAGTCCCTGTGTTCCTACTAGATTCACATCCACATATCCAGGTAGTCAATGCAATTCGCTCGTGAACCGTACATGTCTAATTTTGTAGGTAGGTGGTTTCGCTTGTAGATTTGCGCCTAATACTACCCATCACACGGGCGATGCCGTTAAGTCACAAAGGTATTCAATTTAGCTTATACACTGGCGTCGATACCTGTGATAAAGCAATAGTCGGAGACTGTATTTTTTAGCATGGACTGCCACCGCGGCTCACTTCGTGGCGATGCCCTAAAAGATAAACTTTTGTGCCAAAATGCTGACGCGCACTGCTAATAATCTAAACATCTGTGTACCAAACCAAGATTATCTATACCTGCATGTAGATTCAATCAGTAATTGTGCATAAACTGGGCATTTTAGAATGAACTAGAACGTAAAAACCAATCATTTCAAAAGCGAAGATAGCAAACTCGCGCATCGTTTGCTCAGGTTCGCAAACGCAGCGTAAAAAATGCAGTCTGCTGTCTGCACTTGAAGGTGCGTGTATTCAAGCTAGCGAAGATATGAACATTAGCTTGCTTACTCTTGGCTGACAAAACCCTCGCAAGGTTGAATCAGCACTAGCCATGCACCTTCATTCCACACATACCACTTGTTTTCAGATTCCCTCTACAGTGTTATCTGACTTCCGGGATAGTGGAGTAAAAGGGGCTCTATCTGGCCAACGGTTAACCCCCTTGATGATCATTTCTTCATAAAACATTGACAATATTGTGTGCAGCGAAAGCATACAGACCGCTTAAACCGGGATGGATTATGTTAACTAATGCGGTTTTTGAATTTTAGATAAGCTGAAAATTGTATATATTCTTTTCGGTTAAAAATCGTATCTAATGACCACTTGCGCGTTCAGAAAACAATACAGGCAACTTTGGCTGACGAGATAATAGGAATCTCTACTAACAGGATTTCAGTAATACGTATTTTGGCATTTCTGTATTTAATGATACCAGGAGCTGATGGAAAGCTGAAGAATTGCATGATCTACGCCACCACCATATAAACCTGTCTAACGTGCTCTGATTCGTAGTGTTCCAATGCCCTGGTTTCGGAGCGTCCGTTCTTACCATATTTTTAAGAGGAAACATGGTGCTGCACTAAAATGTTTTTCCAACATTTTTGTTGTGTAATGGAGTCCAATAATTAAATTCTCCACAGATTCTGACCTACTCTACTTTTTTCAGGGCACTAGTAAACAGAATCAGACATTTAGTCAGTATAAACATCTGCTGTGTGATGTTTAACTGTATGACGATGATTTGACGGCGCATGACATAGGACATCCTGGGAATAAAATAATTCCATTTGATGCAGCTCACATAACCATTTCAACTGACATTTCCACTGCAATCACTGTACTTACTCTCGTTCGGGTTGAAGCTCGCACTCAGACAGCGGTTAGTTTTCATGATCATAGCCAGATATGCCTATAGAAATACTGTTAACCAAATATTTCCTCAGCTGCGCGCCCATTTGGCAAACTAAAACATCCATGCACTGCAACTACCTGATCAGCGTAATAGACATTTTTTATTGTAATCAGCAGCAAACCTTTTCAATGCCATTGCAAAACTAAAACAATACCCTTAATAGAACTGCTCGAAATAACTTAACACTGACCATAAAACAAATGTCGGAAATATGTTGTTGGTAATGACGTTACTGTGTCGTAAATTGTAACTTAAGGTATGAAATAAAAAAAGTTAAAAGGAACGTAAGTGTATACTTGTGTAAGTATGTTTTATTTGATGTACTCAGATTCTTCTGGATTATTGGAGGGCAGTTTTGCTTTTAAATAAAAGGCGGCGGACCTGTTTGGTCGCATCACTCGTGACGACACCTAAAATTTTTTAAATGTCAACACTTCATGATATGCTGGCTCAAAAATTAACTGAAACAAATTTCAGAAAAACACACTACGAAAAATATATTCTTGAGCTAAGATGCTGAATTCCGGCAATTAAATTCCGTATAGAGACGCCGTGTAGACCATATAAAGGAATACGAGCGGCAAAACTGCTGCTATTTTTGTGATGTGCTTTTAGCCCTCATCATGCAATTATTGACAGCCCGCCGAATTTAAACACACACATGCAACTTTTTTCAGCACCCGCCAATGACCTCCCACGGTGGGCCTCTACCTCCTCCGAAGACCTCCAGCTGGGTGACTCCCCCCAGAGATGACCACTCCTCGTCCGTCAACACCGCCTACCCCATGATACCTCGGAGCGTCACCATATATGGCCTATGTCTTGGTCCAAGCTGAAACTTAAAATTTTTGTTCTATGGCCCCCAGTGCTAACGTAAAATAACTGACATGATCCGACAAATCTTTATGATTGTACCAATTATAGAAGCATAATGCTGTGCAACCTTATCGCTACTGTGGCATCGAATCACTAAAACATCTTGTCACATGCTTTCCTTTTTGCGGGACATGCCTTCGAGCACCTTATACTATGATCAACGTTGACTAGTACTTTACTAACAGCCTGACCTCTTACAAATTTCTAGATTTGTGCTCAAGATAACGTATAAAATCTCCGGGTTCTCGGTCGTAAATTAATGCTGCGTGTTAGGAGCAACGGAATGATTATATATACGTTTTCCAGAATTTAGCAGTAGGCATGCGTTTTGCGTCTGCGTCGGCACTACACCGCGATACATTACCTTGGATTCGTAAATCACTAGTCGCAGTTTAACTTTTTAGATTTGCATAAAAATAACTAAAAAGAAAGACTAAGAAACATCAAGAAATTGGAACAAAAGTCAAAAATGTCAAATATTATATTTGATCATTTTAGGAAAAGCAGAAATCAAACCGTTCGTTTTGACATTTTTGACCAATCTGGAAACTGGGAACGAACGAACCTAAAGAGACTTATAATTTGTCATAAAATCGGATTATGTTTCAATGAGAAAGCGAATGTCACAAGCGGAATTGGGCATTCGATAAAACGCGTAGGGAACAATTATTGAAAATATAATCGACGTAAAAACCTAAGGTTGAGCTAGCCAACTCATATTAGTGTCGTTTTGGAACTGACTGCATAATGAATGAAGTAACTATATGAATGACTGAGTTCCAGTATGAATGATATGAATGAATATGGAACAGTACGCATTCTGGTGGAATATCATAAGAACATGACCATATCCGATGTACGACAATAAATTGTCTAAATGCAGATAAATTATTAGCAAGAACAACATAATTTATTACCGGTCTAGCCAAACTTATTACACAGATTTTTATGCGCTGCCCATATTCACACTGTCCATGTAAAATATTGTCTAGATGAACGTTTGTGTTATATACACAAAGAATAATAGACTGACACTGTGGCAAATATATAGATAACATCAGAAAGGGCATGGGACCACTTACAACTGATCACAATTATTTGAAACAATATTGGTAGCAACAACAAATAGCCACTGTATATAAAGATGCGTATTAACATTTCCGAATTATGTAAGCGTAGGATTTTGGAGGACATTATTCGACAGTTACAGTTTAGTTCAGATATGCACTTTACAATGCTTGTTTGTTTATATTCGCGGCACTTTTACTATTATTTGATAACGACAGCAGAGAGATTGAGAACAGATAGATATAAAAGATATAGCAATGGAGTTTAAATTTGAATAAAACTAAATTAACTGTGCTATAATGGCGATATATGTTTAATAGATATATGTATCTTGTTGTTGTGGATAGAGGTGTAAGAAAAATGAATGAATAAGCACAAGCCGTACTCGAAGCAATAATCTGTCCTTTGGCTAAATACTGCCAACAAAATTAGATATTCTTGCCAATTACTGTGCCTTTTTGTATCAAGGTTCATTTGTTAAGAAGCAATGTTTCGACAATAGTCGGTATCGCTATAGTCTACGCCATGTTCCAAGGCACACATGTGAATAGTCAACGGATAGTATATGAGTAAAGATATGACCTACAATTTGAAGACTATTTGTATGGCGACCGGCTGACGCTCCTGATGGAGGCCGAAGCGACTGCTATCGCTCCTGATGCACTTGTTACCCCCAGGGACCAGGGACATTGTGCATTTATAATTTATATTATACCAAGAATCAGTATGCAAGACAATATAAGTAAATTATAAGCAAATCAAAGAGCTAAATTTTAGTCATAACTTGTAGCAAGGTTTGCATATAATTTTCGCAAATGCTTCTTCGCTGATGCGTTGCTAACAGTTTTATAATATGTTCTAAAGCTGTGGCTTTAAATACAAAAAACATTTTTAACCATGTACACTATTAAGGCGCAACCAAAGGTATGTAAAATATGCATTAGTATAAAATCTTCGGACAAATTTATGATATATTATACGCATTAAATTTTACAGACTGTGTTAAATACAAAATATATTTAGCAAGAAAGCTTCGTGATGCCCTGTAGCCGTAGCTACATTTAACTAAACGAATTAATGCTACCGAGCTTGACATACACACTTTAGAACTGGAGATATATACATAATAAACCCCAGTAGTAGGCCTTTAGGCAAGAAACACTCGTATCATGAAACACCGGTTAACCTTAGAGTGACATATTCTTCCCTTTATGCAGTCTTGACACTACTACCAAGAGTTTATGATGATATATTGACAGGAATATGACACTCTTCAAAATAGTCATGTAAAAAGGTCAGGTCATATCGAGTATAACGCGATCCAGTTCCTCTGGTTCATGCTATCATGAGTAAAAACTTACTCCTATCCATCCATTTTTAGCGGTATATAAAGACCACATCTCAAAGTAGGTGGGTATCCGGCAAATTTTTTTTTCGAACGTCCCCCAAAACAGCGGCGGGGATGATCAGAACAAAATTTTGTCCATGATACCACGACCTCCAGAACCCCTGGGTAAGATCGAAATATATGGCCTCATGTCCAAGTCTTTTATTTGGCGATTTCGAGGAGTGTCATATTCTTCGCACGAAATTGTCATAAACTCTTGAAACTACTCATTAAAAGGTATTACACAACTTGACTAAATATATCCAAAACATTTATAAGGTATTACACAACTTCCTTAAATATATCCAAAACATTTGTAAATAATTAGCAACTGTAATATTTGGTTTCAAGACTAGTACATGCGAAAGTAAAAGCATTGAATTCCTATAACAAAAATACGTACATATACCTACCATCGCAACGTTTTAAGTTAGTCGAAATATTTGCAGATATCTTTTATGAGCATGCGTTACAGTTTACACAACAAAACCGCAAAACCGACAACATAAGTCGGTTTGTCTTGCGAGCCAAATGTTTGAATCCAAACATGGGCTCACTCTGGGCCAATACTTTACTCAATAAGCGAAGCCATTAGATTGTGGCAAAATTAGCTTAAAGTTATACGCAAAATGTTTTTTGTTGCAATTACTGCAATATTTCTAGAATCTTTACAATTTTGTTTTTTTGTTAGAGTTGACGAACACTGTTAACTATTGCAAATGTTCCGTTTTGGAGCTTAGGTTAGCATATATATTTTGCAATATAGTATGTTTCAGTGTGAGCTGATTTATACAAATCTGTTTGGTCAATAAGCCATTATAATAATATGTTCCGCATTTGGTACATTCACAGCCTACACGGAACAGAATATTTCGAAATAGCCCCTAACAAGACTAATGATGGAACCTACGCTAAAACAAACACTCTCTCAATTTTGGGGATACGCGATTGTAATCTGGCTCAATACGTAAATCAATTTTAGCCATGCTGGCTCAACTAGGGCCAGACCCCATCAGTCGTTAACAATGAACAATATTTAACTCACGTCAAACCAAGATTAGATCATCTTTTTGCAGAATAGACATATACTTTTAGCACACGTGAACAAACATATTTTGTGTGTCCGCTTAGGTGCGCACTTGGTACTTGTGGTTGTTCAGTTGTCATGTTGGTTCACGATCTTAAAACCGACGAAAGCGAAATAACCAAGATTTACCTTATGTACGCGGTCCCGATTTGTGATGTACTGTGCTGTTCGGAATCACGATTTTACAATGTTGCATTGAATTTGCTAATTATGTGCGCAATGGCGTTTTCAAGCGGTTTTTTATCGTATCAATATTATCAGGGATTAAAAAAAGAAAGCAGCTACCATGTACAGAATGTCATTTGATGAACCGGAAAATATTGGAAAATTAACGTTAGTGCAACACATTTACTGATCATGTTAGCTAAACTGCGACAAACGATGGCATAAATGTGATCGGGAAACTTTGAGAATTGCAGTTCATTGTTTTGACAAAAAAGAACTATGGCGTGTGTGCGCTTAATATGGCCCACGAATATAATATCTATATATCATATAGATATGCTGACGATGCGAGGTCTCAGAAGGTCCGCAGGGAGTTGTCAGGTGGATTGTGACAAAAAGTTTACGACCACCCCTCCCCCCGTGGCATCCCCATGTTTGCCAATGTACCCACAAATTGTGTCAATTGTCCCCTATTGTTACAAAAATTGTCCTCGCGCATCCGGCGCGAGGTAAGAGGTGTACGCAATCGCGAAGGGGTATGGTAGGGCGGTGCCCTCAGCGGATAGACTAGGGCTACAGGAGTAGCCCGTTGAACCAATGCTTCGGCATGTATGATATGTACATATATACCTCACATTATCTAAATAAGTTTATTTCTGGCACAATCGTGCCATCAATCCAAATACCCAATCGGACAATCAGAGCTAAATATGACACTTTCCGTCGTTATAAAATACGTATTTTTATAGCTAGAAGAAATCACTAATCGTTCAATTTCAGAACGAAACAGATTAGAAATTACTATTGATCGTCATTTCATACATGACGCATAACTCCACTGGTAGCTTGGATTAGGCATCAAACATTCTTTTAACTGTTAGTTGTATGTACTTTTCAATAGGTAAGCTACAATACTAGAAACAAATTGAAGTGTAATAACACGAATAACAGTCGGTAACAAAGATTGAAAGCTCTGGTTTAGCAACCGGCCTACCGTTTGAATCAATTTTTTCGTCATATCTGAATTGTTTTGATTGACCATTAGTGTCAAATAAATTGGCTGTTTCAGACAAAACCGATACTCAGGCTAGACTTATGGAACTTACAGTTAGACAAAAACCTATTGAACACCCATTGTCATATAATACCTATAAATATCAAATTTTTATATATATTAGGTTACTTATCACAGCTTTTGATATATTCGTGCCTTCAAAACACACAAGTCAGGTGTATACAACAACAAGATAAAACGTTTTGATGGCACTTATGAAGTGGCCGTCATAACAAGCCTAGTACAATATATTAGCTATTGATAGCGTTGCTCGGTTAGATGCATTGTCTGAGCGTACAACTTAAAACGGTCCTTGAAGTTCTAATTGATTCGTTGCCCTTAATGTATTGCCGATATAATTGTTAGTTCCAGACCATGAAGGGTACGGAGGGAGCTAAGTTTGCAACCTCATAACGACTGGACGTAGACTAGACATGTTCGTACTGTTTCGCGTGCCGCTCATGCAACTAACATAGTAAAACTTGCGAAGATACACACGTAAAAAAGTAAACATGCGTAAATCAGGGATATGTCAGTAATGCGCAATTCACAGAATAATTTGGGCAACCAGGGGCAAAATTTTTACAGGCAATATTGTGCTCGTGGTAGTTACTCACACGCATTTGCGCGTAATTTTTCCTTATGGGCTATGAAATGACCGTAACAAATATTATACGTGCATTAGAGCGCGTAACATTTATGTTACCCGCAAAAAGACGTTCGTAGAAGTTCAACTACGCGTATCGAAATGCGCGTAACTTTACTGTTACGCGCACAGCCCTGTGCATAACTCTTTCTTTATGCGCAACAAGGTGCCCATAATAAAAAACTATGAGCACATAACTGCCCATAACCTATAATGTTATAGACACAGAAGTGCGCATAAGGTATCGGCATTAAAGTAATCGGCATTTAAGTGCGCTTAACTCTGAAGTTAAAGAAGCTGCGCGTAATCTTGTTTATACATAAAATATATGTACTACAATCTTTAAAAATCTACAATTTTACTGTAATTACCTTGCGTTTCAAAAAACAAATTTAAGTTAATAACTGGTCCGTTTTTATGAACCATTTAGCGTGTATGCAATAGTAGTACTAAAAATAAAAACTTTAGAGGCTCTATCTGCACGAGTATTCGATTATCCACTATTGGTGAGGTCTTAAGTTTGGTGGTTAATAGAGTGGGTGTGGTGTGACTTTTGCGATCCAGGAATATGGGTGCGATCCAAATCGGTAGTGCAAAAATGTACGTGCAATAGCAAATTTTTATGAGACTACCAGTGACGTACAGCATCCGTTAACTCAGCAAATCTGAAGACTGTTATGCGCCGTTCACAAAATATTGCGTACAGACGCTGGAAAATCATTGATATAGACGCTTTGTTGTCCATGAATAATTTACAAGCAATCGATCGTTTGTAACAAGGTCTATTATAAACAGCTCGTTGTCTGTAACCTATGATACAAACAATCGATCGTTTGTAACAGGGTCTATAAACAACTCGTCGTATGTAAGCTATGATACACACAATCGGTCGTTTGTAAAAAGATCTACGTACGACAAGTCGTCTGAAAAATATGCTACAAACAGACGGTCGTAGCCGTACGAAAACTATGTTAAAAACGTTCTGTTTCATAACAAGTATCTCTAGCACTATGTAAACCAGTAATTCGCGAAGCAATGGAAAATGGAGCGAGGATAGCTGCTTTGTGCTTAATGAATATTTTGACGTACCAAATTCAGCTCCTTTTGTCCATTAAACTCCCACGATAGCATTAATGCACGGGAAATGCTACAAAAACTATGCGGGTTTCACAGAATAGTGCACACATAGTAGGGCTAAATTTGTATGTACATTTTTACGTGAGTGCAAGTTATAGACGGTTTATTGTCTGTAAACATTGACCACTGGCTATTTGTTGTCCATAATTAGCGTTATACACATAAAAGTGTGCGTAATTTCAAAGTTGTTCACCAGCGGCGGTGTGTAAAATTGAAGTTATAGTAGCACATTGTCGGTATGCTGATGAAAATAAGAACTATTATGCGCGAGGTCCGAGGTTTCAGTTTGAGTGGCCGGAATATCGTGGGAGTCGGCGTTTTGGATATGCCAGGGGTGGTCAGCTGGATGGTGGGTGGGGCGAATGCATCGCCTTCAGCGCCTATGCGTTCGGTGACCGCGACGCAGCGACGGTGGTATTGGAGCAACTGCTAGATTGTGTCCGACCGGTCAAGGTTAACAACCCACTTATGAGCGTGTATGATGTCGCGGCAAGAACTTACCCACATCCCTGAAAATTTTTTTCAATTTTTTGAGGTCTAGTAATCCCCTTTGGGAACCCAAAAGTTTTTTCTTCGGAATACGGTCATTTTGGGTACCTTTCGTTTTGTTAGATCAGAGAAATCTACTGCTGTGTATTTTATTGAAATCAACGCCACCGTTAGAAAGTTATGAGGGCCCAAGTAACCCTGAAGGGCGGAAATAAAATGCAGGCCATGCCGTTCTCGATATGCTAAACCTTAGTCATAGCCTAAGCTAATGTTCTTATATAAGACATACACCAAGCTTAAAGGCCTATGTCGGGGGGCTACCGCTCCCCGGACCCCCTCTAAGCTGTTCTTTTTTCTGACGTTATAACGTAGCCCCTCAGGGTTACTTGGGCTCCTTATAATTTTCTAACGGTGGCGTAGATTTCAATAAAATACACACCAGTAGATTTATCTCATCTAACCAAGACCCAACATGACCATATTCCGAATAAAAAATTCTGGATTCCCAAGGGGGGTCTCAAAATGTCGAAAAAATTTTTCAGGGATGTGGGTGAAATGAGCATTTTCTGAACCGCCTCGTTGAGCTGAATCGATTTGTACCAAAAATGAGTTCTGTATCTTCAAAATTGACCAAACTCTGGCTGGGGGCTAAAAGAAAAGACCCGAATTTGCAACCACTACAACACAGTGCAGCGGCACTTAAATCTTTGCGACGGGCACGGTTATGCGAAATCCACTCGGTGGCTTTAACGATAGGAGTGCCTATAATTATTTGGGCCCATGTCAACTTTAGGGGCTTCCCGATTCCCGCGGGAAAATTTATTTTATGTATTTTATGTATATTTTATGTATTTATATATAAATAGACACACAAAAATTGTTTATTTTTTTACAAATCGGGAATTTTTGGGAAGGAAATTTTTCCCCAGAAATTCCCGTGAATTTTTGAAAAAAATTTCCTTCCCAAAAATTCCCGAATTTTTCCTGAAATTTTTTTAATTTACAGAGCTTTTTGGAAGACT